>RYFJ01003136.1:0-37101 GCA_003991445.1 Oryza meyeriana var. granulata | reverse complement strand
GAGCTAAGGAGGCGGTCTTCTGACAATACCTCGGGTTATGATGGATCTCCGCCGGCGGCGAGCTCCAGCGACGGGCTTTTCGGCTGACGAGACAAAAGAGGCTACGGCTCGGGCTGGTTTAACTGATGCATGCAGGCACTATCTTAGAGCTCTAGGATCTCACAAGCGACGCGCGGGGTCCGGACAGAGTCGGCGCAGCAGCAGCGATCGAGGGACGGCCGGTGGCGGCGGAAGCTTCGGGCCCCACGACGGTAGGTTCACTTAGTCGGGCCTGCGGCTCAGACAACGGTGGTCCTACCAGGTTAAACAAACTTGCCTGAGGACGCTCTACGGGTGCAAGAATGAGAGTCGGGCTCACACGAGGGAGAATCGGCGGTGGCACGCAAGCGGATTGAACCGGGAGAGGAAGGAGACGACGTCGACCTCACCGGTCACACTCGCGCTATATTCTGATTCCTTCGCTACGGGGTCTTCGGGGGAAGGGCGACCGGTGTTGGCGCAAAGGCTCGGTCAGACTCGCTCCGAGGCGGTCCAGAACAGGCGAGATGACGCCGTCGGCGGCGCTGCAGAGCAATGGCGAGGCACGGCTCCAGCCGGCAAATCCTAGGCAACCCAAGTATGAAAGATGGATACAATCCAGAAGGTGCTCATATGTCTGGCTAAGGAAGAGGATGGATTTACAGAGGAAACTACTCCATTCCGGTCGACACACTCACGGCAGCGAGGAGAATGGACTTCAACGCAAGGTGATCTTTTTGGGAGTTTGTACGGACTTTTCTCGGTGGGGCGGTGAAGAGGATAGGAGGAGGTTTCTTCGGCGGAAGTACTGAGTCGAGATTGGTCGAGGTTTTTCCCAGATCAGTGCTTATCTCAAGTGTCCCTGTGAGCTGGAGGGCGAAGGAGAAGGAGGCAGCGACACCTGTGCCATGCAGGCTGAGCTGCTCCATCTCACAAGTGCCTCTAGGTGGGAGTCCCCATGTCAGGCAACAATGTTCTAACCATATTAGCTAGATGTTACTCTATGACTTGTGGGAGTCCTTGGAGTTTTCCTATGGAAAAGAGGGGTGTGGGGTGAATGGGGTGAAACTCACTGTCCCAAGACTGGGCAGAGGCTTACAGGTGCCCCCAAGGCCAGGGTGTTGTGGGTCCACTGGTCAGTGAAAAGATGAGAGGAGAAAACTCCAGAAACTAAGTCTTGCTAGCTGTCAAGCAGGCAGTCTTTACACTACTGTTTCACTAGATAATGAGGGAGCATAAATTTTCGTGGGAAAATTAATGGAGGTAGAGGAAGATGTGTTTAACATGCTGACCAAATTTCATGGGTTAGAAGTCTTCTGGTTTTGCCTTTGGTGAAAATGCAAAGTAGGCACACTGATCCAGTTTTGCCTGCAGTTCACTTGTTTTCCTCAGTGCTTGATCTTGTCTTTTTATTTGTGTTTCTTTAGGAGATAAATTAATCCAAAATTCCTGATGATAGGGTTCATGTTGGCACACACTTTGGCAAAAAGGGCTCTGTCTAATTAGTCTTCATTTTCATGTGGTGAATTTTAGAAGTAAACTAATTTATTTCAGCTAGCTTCTAGCTCTGCTGATTTGAAGGGATTTCGTTGAAGTATTTATTGAAGTGATAAAATTATGTAAAATTTTACAGGGGCTTACTCACATCACCTGACAGGTTTAGAATTTTTGTAGGATTTTAGATATATAGAACTTAGAAAGTGACAACTAGCACAAGCAAAGGATTAGCTAGGGTTAACCACTAATTACCTTAATTTTTAGATTAGGGCTGTGACAGCTCTCCCCCCCTAAAAAGAATCTCGTCCTCGAGATTGCAACGGGTTGGAGAAGAGATAGGGGTAGGCATTGCGTAGATGGTCTTCGCGTTCCCATGTGGCTTCATCCTCGGAGTTGATTACTCCACTGGACCTTGAAAAATTTTATGGCTTGTTTTCGAGTGATACGCTCAGCTCATCAATAATGCGAATCGGATGCTCCCGATAGGAAAGATCGGGGTTGAAGGTCTAGATCTTCTAACTTGTTTCTTCAGTGGAATCCGTAAACATTGCTTCAGTTGTGAGACATGGAATACATTGTGGAAAGCTGAGAGTGACGAGGGAGGTCCAGCTTGTAAGCAACAAGCTCCTCGCTTTGCAAGAATGCGGAAGGGACCGATATAGCGAGGTGCTAATTTTCCTTTCATTCCAAACCGATGGGTGGTTTTAAATGGAGTGACCTTGAGATATACGTGATCACAACATTGAAGCTTAGTTCACGCCGGGCGACGATCGCATAGCTCTTTGCCGGGATTGAGCTGTTCGCAAGCGTTCGCGAATAGTTCGCACTTGTTCTTCAGCTTGCACAATCAAATCTGGACCAAAGGAATGGTCTTTCTCCGGACTCGGACCATTAAGAGGTGTTCTACATCTTCTTCCATACAAGGCTTCAAAGGAGACATTTGAATGCTGGATTGATAACTATTGTTATAAGAGAATTCTGCATATGGAAGGCACCTTTCCAATTTTTTACCATAATCAAGAACACATGCCCTCAACATATCTTCTAGAATTTGATTTAACCTTTCAGTTTGGCTCTCGGTTTTGTGGATGATAAGCGGTACTAAAAGAGAGTTTAGTACCCATGGCTTCATTGAGGCTCTCCCCAAAATGAGAAGTGAATTGAGGGCCCCTATCAGAAACAATCCTCGTTGGACTGCACCATGGAGGCAAATGATACGTGAGAGATACAGTTCCGCCAATTTGCTCGTTTGATCAGTAAACTTAATAGGAAGGAAGTGGGCAGATTTGGTGAGGCGATCAACAATTACCCAAATGCAATCATTTCCCCTTGGTGACTTTGGTAACCAACTATAAATCCATACCAACTTCATCCCATTTCCCATACGGGAATAGGAAGAGGTTGAAGTGTACCTGCTGGTCTTAAATGTTCAGCTTTAACCCTTTGGCAGTTTATCACACTCGGAGGACATACCGTGCGATTTCCCGCTTCATTCGGGTCCACCAAAGTTTCTGGCGAAGGTCTTGGTACATTTTTGTATACCAGGATGGATAGAAAAAGGAGAGTTTGTGAGCTTCATCAAGAATAAGTTGCTTCAACTTTCAGTTTCTAGCACAACCAATCGCTTCCCAAACCATAGAACACCATTCGTGTCTTCTGTGAAACAATTGGCCTTGCCTTGTGAAATTTTGGCGCGAATTCGTGCCATGCCCTTATCATTCTTCTGGGCTTCTTTGATTTGTCCATAGAGGGTTGGTTTGACTTCAAGATCAAGCAAGGAAACCATGTTCAACCATTTCCAAACCCAAGCTTCTGAATTCAGAACATAAAGTCTCATATTGGGAGTTACCGACAAGCAATTGCATTGCGGTTTTCGGCTCAATGCATCGGCAACAACATGTGGCCTTCCCCGGGTATAGTGTAGGCCCATGTCATAATCTTTGATGAGCTCTAGCCATCTCTTTGTCTAAGGTTCAGATCTGATTGGGTGAAGATAAACTTGAGGCTTTATGATCGGTGTAGATTTCACACCGGTTGCCGATAAGAAAATGCCGCCATATTTTGAGAGCATGAACAACTGCGGCTAGCTCTAGCGTCATGAGTTGGATAATTCACTTCATGAGTCTCAATTGACGTGAAGCATACGCTACAACTGGCCTTCTTGCATAAGCACACAACCGAAGTCCTTGACGAGAATGCATCACAATAGATGTCCGAAACTCTTGTGAATATCTGGTAGGGCAAGTATAGGAGCAGTAGTTAATTTCTCTTTTTAATATTTGGAAACTTGCTTCACATTCTGCTGACCACACGAACTTCTCATTCTTCTTTAAGATTTGAGTCATTGGTTTAGCAATTTTAGAGAAATTTCGTCGATGAACGGCGGTAGTAACCGGCTAGGTGACCGAGAAAACTTCGGATTTCGGTGGAAGTCTCAGGCTGTTTCCAAGTCAGCACATCTTGTACTTTGCTAGGAAGAACAGCAACTCCTTCTTCAGATAGCACATGGCCAAGAAAGGTTACTTCTTTTAGCCAAAATTCACATTTGCTAAATTTGGCATAAAGACGATGCTCACGTAATTTTTCTAAGACAAGTCGAAGATGTTCTTCATGTTTTTCTTTGGACTTGGAGAAATACTGAGAATATCATTCAATGAAAATGACCACAAATTTATAAGATACTCCATGAAAGTTGAATTCATCAAGTTCATGAAGTAAGCTGGAGCATTGGTCAAACCGAAGACATGACTGTATACTCATACAAGCCATAACGAGTAGAGAAAGCTGTTTTTGGAATATCTTCAGTTCTGATTTTAATTTGATGGTAGCCTAATCTCAAGTCAATTTTGAGAACACACGGGCTCCAATTAATTGATCGAAAAGATCAATCAATTCGGGGAAGGGATATCTCTGTTTCTTGATAGTGACTGCGTTTAACGGACGGTAATCCAACACACATCCGTAACTCTTGTCTTCTTTTCCAAAATAGAACCGGGCAATCCCCAAGGTGAGGAACTCGGTCGAATGAACCTTTGGCTAGTAACTCCGAGAGTTGCTTTTTCAATTCTTCTAACTCATTTGGAGCCATTCGATCATAGGTCTTTTGATATCGGGGCCGTTCCGGGTAGTAAGTCGATAACAAACTCGACTTCCCGATCTGGTGGCATACCTGGTAATTCCTCGAAAGACATCTGGGTAAATTCAACACACCACTGGGGACAACAGCAAGCTCAGTGGCTGTGGCACCCCTTGAGAGTATGAAGTTGAGCGAGGCATCGTTTGGAGCAAAGAGATCGATTCACCGGTATCATTTACAGAGAGATAAGACGACGGCCACAATCAATGACCCCTTGATTTTTGCGCAAACCAATCCATGCTAAGATGACATCTAATCCCTTGGTGTAGAGAATGATTAGTCAGCACTAAATTCTACCCTTGAATAACAATCTTCACGTCCGACATATATATTTGGCTTCTCATTTCTGAGCCGGGTGCTTCAATAATTAAAGGTGCTTGTATTGCTAACAAAAAGATCATGGGCTGAAGCAAAACTTTCTGTAACAAAGGAATGTGTTTAGCTCCGGAATCAAATAACACATTAACTGGATGAGAGTTAATAAGTAGCGTTATGCCGATCATAACAATCCGGTGCCTGACTGCCTCTTCGGCGGTGACATGGTTCACCTTGCCCCTCTTTTGGGACCTGCTGGCCCGGGAGCTTGCTTGGTGGTGCATTCGGACGTACATGTGCTGGTCTTGGAGCATGCGCTGGTGCACCTTGGCCACGATTCGGGCATTGGCTTGAATAGTGCCCCAGCTGTCACAATTATAGCAAGCAATATTGGAACGATCCAGCGGACGAGTGCCTTGTTGAAATCTACCCACGGAAGGTGGGAATCGTTGCTGTGGTGGACGTGGCCTGAAAGCTTGTTGACGAGGAGGTGGAGGAGCTTGGAAACGCGGAGGTGCAGACAGCCATACCTGAGGTCGTGGTGAACCTCCTGGAGCTGGAGACTGTGCAACCCTCTTGCGCTTTCGCTCATTCTCAAGATTCTTCATCTTGCTTTCCACGACTACAGCTCTGTTGACAAGGTCCTGGAAGTCCTGGAAGATGTGTGCAGCAAGCTCGAGTTGCAGCTCTGCTGACAACCCACGCATAAAGCGATTCTGCTTGCGGGAGTCGGTGGAGACATCGTCCGGAGCATACCGAGCCAAGTGATTGAACTCGTATAGATACTCCAAGACAGTCTTGCGGTCTTGAGTGAGATTGAGGAACTCTTATTGCTTGAGGTCCATGGTGCCCTTTGGGACGTGAGCCGCGCGAAAGGCTTCGCGAAACTCCGCCCACGTGACAATATGGCCAGCAGGTTCCATAGCGAGAAAGTTCTCCCACCATGCACCCGCAGCTCCATGAAGTTGCTCGGCCGCTAGGTTCTCCTTGTTGGCTTCCGGGCAGTGAGCAAGGTTTAGCTTCCGCTCGATGGTGCGGAGCCAATCATCCGCATCTAACGGATCGTCGGAGCGGGAGAAGATTGGAGGTTGAGTACGCTGAAATTCAGCAAGTCCTCCAGCAGCTTGATGACCACCTTCGCCCGCAGTTTGGGCGAAATGAGCGGCAGTGGCAGCCGTACTTGCTGCGATTTGTTGGAGCGCGACATTTTGAGCTTGACGGTTGCGCTCCACAGCCATCAACACATCAGCCATGGTAGGTGGAGGCGGTGGTTCTTGGTCATTATGACGAGAACCTTCAGGTGTCTCAGGAGGTTGAGAACGAGTGTGAGGACAAGACATCCTACGGATATAAACAGAAAAAGGATTATTAGCAAAGGAACCATAATAGGTGGTAAGCTCTAGGGGAAGGATAACATATCAGCATGGTTTAAGTTACGGAACTACTATTACGAATGATATCGCCAAATGCACTGAAATGACGATATGGTTAGCCTAGTATGCCATGATGCATTTCAATAAGATCCAACGAAGAATTCAAGTAAACTCACACTACTCCTACAATCTGAACAGGAACCTCAAAAGTCAACGAGAAATAAACACGTTCCTGCGGGGCAATTAGGACCGTAAACTACTCGTTGGCATCAAAGAAAGATCGAAGATCCAAATAAACCAACAATCATATGGCCATGATAGATATCTAAGTACTTTTGTAGCGAGCATCTCTCAGCTGGGAGTACCCTTTAATGATTTATTTGGTGTATTCTTCATGGTTACGTATTTTATTTTTCAGAAGACTAGAATCTGGAATTTTTAGGACTGCTGGACAGCAGCCAATTCATGAATTTTTTAGAGGGGGCTACAGAAGAGATAAAATTCTGAAAATTTGTGTGATGCTTCCTAATGTAGCTGGTAACCTCCAGAAAAAATTATCAAGGTCAGATAAGAAGTAGAACTCTCTGTAGAAAATCTTGAATAGGTGCTGGTCCAGAATTCCAGAACACGGGTCTTCGCATAGTTGAGCTTGAAACTTGAATGATTGGCTTCCAGAATTTGTAGGAAATTTAGGGTAGGCTCAGAGGACAGTAAAGCACCATTTAGTTCACTGGTTTATAAAATTTTACACTGCATTTAGTAAAGTGAGAGTAATTTTGCTTACACTTGACATACCGGCTTCTTTTATCGAACTAATATTTGAACGAGGGAAGCATAGACTTGATTTTACAAATAACAATCACAGCAAGGTGAGGAGATAAAATGAGACTAAAATGAGGATGAATACTAGAAAGGGATGAGAAGCAAAAAGGATCACACATCCTAATGGTTTTCCGAAAATAGTTCGTTTGAATCTTTCACAAATATTTTTGCAATCACCAAGCTAAGCTCTAGCCTACAGTCAGTACTGCTCTGATACCAACCGCTGTGGGCACCCCGGAAGTGCATTATGAAGAGTAACTATTACGGCAACGCGAACGGCGGCTCGCCTGTAGCCGGGCCCCAAAGAGAAAAGATAGAGGAGTTCACGGCGGAGCTAAGGGCGGTCTTCTTGACACCTCGGGTTACCGGAATCTCGCCGGCGGCGAGCTCCAGCGGCGGGTCTTTTCGGGCCGACGAGACAAAAGAGGCTACGGGCTCGGGCTGGTTAAACTGATGCATGCAGGCACTATCTTAGAGCTCTAGGAGTCTCACCAAGCGACGCGCGGGGTCCGGCAGAGTCGGCGCAGCAGCAGCGACGTCGAGGACGGCTCGGTGGCGGCGGAAAGCTTCGGCTCCACGACGGTAGTTCACTTCAGTCGGCCTGCGGCTAGGACACGGTGTCTACCAGGTTACAAACTTCCTGAGGACGGCTACGGTGCAAAGAATCGAAGTCGGGCTCACCACAGAGGACGAATCAGTGGTGGCGGCGGATTGACCGGAGAGGAAGGAGACGATGTCGACCTCCCGGTACACTGCGCTATATCCTGATTCCTTCGGCTAGGGGTCTTCTGGGGGCAGGGCGACGGTGTTGGCGCAAAGGCTCAGTCAGACTCGCTCCGAGGCGGCCGGAACGGCGAGATGACGCCGGCGGCGGCGCTGCAGAGCAGATGGCGAGGCATGGCGTCTTCGACCGGCGATCCTAGGGCAACCAAGTATGAAAATGGAACAATCAGAAGGTGCTCATCATGTTCTGGCTAAGGGAAGAGGATGGATTTCACCAGAGGAAACTCAGTTCCGGTCGAACACTCACGGCAGCGGAGGAGATGACTTCACCGCCGGTGATCTTTGGGGATTTTGTCGGTTTTCTCGGTGGGAGCGTGAAGAGGATGAGGAGGAGGTTCTTCTGGCGAAGTTTGAGTCGAGATGGTCGAGGTTTCCCAGATCAGTGCTTATCTCAGTGTCCCTATGAGCTGTGAGGGAGAAGGAGAAGGAGGCAGCGACACCTGTGCCATGCAGTGCTGAGCTGCTCCATCTCCACAGTGCCTCTGGTGGGTCCCACATGTCAGGCAACAATGTTCTACCCATATTTAGCTAGATTTACTCTATGACTTTTGGGTCCTTGGAGTTAATTCCTATGGAAAAGAGAGGGGTGTGGGTAGGAATGGGGTGAAACTCACTGTCCCAAGACTGGCAGAGGCTTACAGGTGGGCCAGGGTGTTGTGGGTCCCACTGGTCAGTGAAAGATGAGAGGAGAAAACTCCAGAAACTAAGTCTTGCTAGCTGTCAAGCAGGCAGTCTTTACACTACTGTTTCACTAGATTAATGAGGAGCATAAATTGTGGAAAAATTAATGGAGGTAGAGGAAGATGTGTTTAACATGCTGACCAAATTTCATGGTTAGAAGTGTTCTGGTTTGCCTTTGGTGAAAATGCAAAGTAGGCACACTGATCCAGTTTTGCTGCAGTTTCACTTGTTTCTCCAGTGCCTTGATCTTGTCATTTTATGTGTTTTCTTTAGGAGATAAATTAATCCAAAATTCCTGATGATAGGGTTCATGTTGGCACACACTTTGGCAAAAGGGCTCTGTCTAATTAGTCTTCATTTTCATGTGGTGAATTTTAGAAGTAAACTAATTTATTTCAGCTAGCTTCCTAGCTCTGCTGATTTGAGGGATTTCGTTGAAGTATTTATTGAAGTGATAAAATTATGTAAAATTTACAGGGGCTTACTCACATCACCTGACAGGTTTAGGAATTTTTGTAGGATTTTTAGATATATAGAACTTAGAAAGTGACAACTAGCACAAAGCAAAGGATTAGCTAGGGCTTAACACTAATTACCTTAATTTTAGATTTAGGGCTGTGACAAGTTCCTTTATCCAAAAGAATATACTAAGTTCGTTTTAAATGTAATGTGTCATTGTAAACTAGACTCTTTAGTTTTTAAAGTTTTAAAAAACCATAGAGTTATAAATATGAAGTTATATCCGTAGTAGAATCTTAATTTAGAATTTTATTTATTTAATCCTAAAATTAATAATTAACAAATGTAATTGACATGAGCTTTCCTGTTTTAAAGAATAAGCTATTACATTGAAAAAGAATCAATTTATTTAATATATTATTAAATTTTTAATATTTTGAATATTAATAATAGTACCGAATATAGTGTATGGTTTGGAACTAGCAAATATAACACACTATGGATAGCTACATATCGTGTTTCTAAAATAAAAATATATGATAAATAAGTTGGGCTAAATATGCGGGCTTAAAGTTGGAGGTGTATGGGCTAGGGTTTTTTTCCTGAAACTATCCGAAAATTATCCGGATAGTTTCCGACCATTTTCCATTTTCACCGGATACCAGCCTTACGTATTCGTTTTCGTTTCCGTTTCTGAACAAAAAAATTTGAATCCGTTTCCGTTTCCAAAACTATCCGAAAATTATCTGACTGACACTATCCGTTTCTGAAAAATCGTCCTGATAGCGGAAACTATCCTAACCGTTTTCATCCCTATATGGTGGTAAAATGGTGATGAATTTGCCCTGTGTGATCTGAGAGTAAAATGTTTACTTGCTGTCATGAAGAGCACAAGGATGATATTATGATGATGCTTAAATTACTACTACTATTATTTACATATTGTTTTACAAATTCCATTGCAATTTATTATTATTTACTATTATGAATCCAAGTTTGCTTTATGCTGAAATTTAGTCCACAAATTAGCCTCCTTTGAATTCAGCTCGCAAGTACATATAGGCTTTTCAAGGCTTGGGTAGGGCTTGTTAATACGAATGCATTGACATACCTCTTGTTGTTGTTTTTAGACATTGATGCATGTTTTGAGATGCATAGTGATGAGTATTTTGCGCCAGACACCGGAGGTTTTGAGGATGATTCTTTCTAGGGTGATTCCTAGTCAGTTGCCTGTGGTGGTTTGGTAGATGGGCATACCAAAGAACTTATATATTTTGCTACTTCTTTTTCCGCTGGGTTTGAACTCCTTCATTTGGTCGATCAGCCCTATCAATGTTGTATGACCTTGTGCACTCGCTAAGTTATGTGAACCATATTACCTATTTGTATGAATATGATGTGTAGATGTAATGACAAGGTTGTGGATGCGTATAATAGCCACTGATCATGGGACTAGTACGGTGTACGCTCCGGGTATTCGGGAATTCCATCCCCGGGTGCCGGCATAATGAGGGTTTTTAGATCTTTTATTCTAATCCTTAATTCCCTAAAAACACTTTTAGATAGCTATATTTTGAGACGGATGGAGTACTAAGTTTGTAGCATTGACATGTCTATATATAAATACATAGCGTGAAGCTGTACGTGGCACCTTCTGACACATGCAACAATATAATATGTATATATTATTTAAATATTTTTTTACTATCCTTGAGGAGAGTAATATATAGGTAACACTTGAGGGATATAATTGATATTTTTATCTATTAGTTGCTACCTAGCTTCTCTCCTCGATCTTTGTTCACCCTGCCAACTTGCATGCCCTCCTATCTAGGTCTCGTTTACCACTGTGTCCGTCTCCTTCACCTCCACTAATCCGCATCTCTCTCCTAGCCCTTTTTCACCTCTGATTTGGATATGACTGAGGGTGAATGAAAGTCGATGTGCAAGTTGCATAAGTTGAATTTCAACTTTAGGTGACTAAATAAGAACAATTTAGGTGACGAACAAATAACAAAACTAAGAGTACATATTGGAGACATCATAATTTGTATTCGAAGTTGCAATCTTACATAGTACATATGTCATATGGCATAAAGAAAG
The DNA here is from genome assembly GCA_003991445.1 of Oryza meyeriana var. granulata. Lineage (NCBI taxonomy): Eukaryota > Viridiplantae > Streptophyta > Magnoliopsida > Poales > Poaceae > Oryza > Oryza meyeriana. The sequence goes on along the minus strand of RYFJ01003136.1, from coordinate 25,914 downwards.
ATTTTATGGCCCTAGGAGCAAGTAAAGCAATCAAATCCTATCTTTTTCACTAGTTCCAAGGCGTTTGCAAAACCTCAAAATTATATATATATATATATATATATATATATATATATATATATATATATATATATATATATATATCTTAGCTAATTTTACCATTGTTGACACAATATGCTTCAAACTATGATGAATTAAACCGATCATCATTGATGGAACCGGTAGTGGCCAATTTGCAGTGTTGCTCAAATGCTATCATTGCTGGTCCAAGAACCTGATAGTGCTTGCATTGAAAGAGGTACAACCTAGGCCATCTCTTGCCCTTGGCAGTCACCATGGCTTCCTCACTGGCTTCTCTTTCGCAAGACCACCTCGTGCAGCTCAGCCGTCGCCGTTGCTTTCGTTCCGTACATCTCCATAGACTGCACCCATGCGTTCTACCAAGCCCATGCTTAGAGGGAGCGCTAGATCTGTCATCACTGGGCTCAAAAGGCAGCCATATATCTAGCCCTGCCGCACCTCCATTTGTCACCCAACACCATTGTCGTGCCTTGCCGTCATCCATGCCCATCGTCGCTAGTAGCCAAAGCCCGTGCCTACAGAGGCAGATCCATGCATAAACTGTGGGGTCAGCTAACCTTATAGCCTTTTGGAAAACACCCCAACAAAACTTGATTTTCATGCATAAATCCAAAAAAATGGAGAAATGACCTCACTTAAATATAAACTAGTAGCATTTGACCCCATAGGGTTAAATTGCTGGCTCCACTACTGCACACGCTGTCAGTATAGTAGATATGGCATACGCTGTATATATGGACATACGTCACGGGGAATACCGTATAACTAATAAGATACGGAAGGTGAAGACTGGATGTGGATAAAGTTACAGACAGAGAAGGAAACGTACTCAGGATGAAGGAGGACTCCGTAGTACGACTCGGTTACAGCAAGGTCTTGTCTGCCCGTGTTCTATCCGAGGTTCTCTTAGTTCTATTTAGAGAAGAGGTCATCTACCGGTATAAATATATTTCCTCCTAGGAGTGGAGGGCATTGAATCACAAGCCTACAGAACCAGAATCACCAAGCCAGAGCCAATGAGAAGTCTTTTCGCTAGTCGCCGACTACTCCATCTCATTGTCGATGTTTTACACCGGCAATAAATATATGGGGCTAGTCGGCGGATGTAAACTCGGTGGATTGCAAAGGAACACAGAGGGATTTTATACTGGTTCAGGCCCTCAATGTGAGGTAATACCCTACGTCCAGTTTGTATGTATTCCTTTGAGGATATACGGTGGTAGTTCTGATGAACTTGTGTGCACCTGCCCTCATGGGGCGCCCTGCCTCCCCTTATATACTAGGGGACAAGGTTACAAGGTAGGAGTCCACATCGGATTACGACTAGGAGATCTCCCCTTAGAGATATAACGCACCCGACTAGGACTGTATATTCCTTTCTATACAAGGCGAAGCCTGCCGAATCTAGCTATATCTCTAATTATAAGGCTAGGCCCATCCTCTATCCGAGTGGCCCATATGCTTGTCATGAGGTACCCGGGGCCCATGGCACCCACAGTAGCCCCCGAGACCTTCATAGTTGAGTCACAGCTGATGCCGAGTGCTCATCCTCCACGGTGAAATCTTCCCGAGTGCATTGCTCCCGAGTACTCTTTGTCTGAGTGCTGCTTCTCCCGAGTCCTGCTTCATGTCAGCTGGCAGCGAGGCTATGAAGGGCTCGATGTAGATGTTGGAATAGTGTGCGCTGAATAGGCGCACCTATTAGGTGTAGCCCCCGACTTTGTGCTTAATTGTGAAAACAATTAAACATGAAGTCAAAGATCTTTAACCTTGTAGTCTTTCCCAAGTAGATTACTACTGGTACATGAGACTCTTCGGTATCATGTCAACCGGAATATAATTTATAGTCTTGCCGAGCAGGGAACTACTCGTATGTAGGACTCTTCGACTTCATGTCAGTCGGAATGTATGTTTATAGTCTTGCCGAGTAGGATGCTACTCGCATATGGGACTCTTCAGCGTCATGTCAGCTGAAAAGGGAGTGTTTATAGTCTTTCCCGAGTAGTATACTACTCGAAAATCAGACTCATCAGCTTCATGTCAGCTGGAAAAGGTGCTTATAGTCTTTCCCGAGTGGCGTCCCATTCGGAAGTTAGACTCTTCAGCTCGTCAGCTGGAAGAATGTTTATAGTCTTTCCCGAGTAGTATGCTACTCGAAAGTTAGACTCCTCCGCATCATGTCAGCGGGAATGAGAATTTTATAGTCTCTCCCGAGTAGTGCACTACTCGAAAGTTAGACTCTTCCACATCATGTCAGTGGAAATAATGATGCTCATGGCAACTGATGGCCACGCATGTAGGCCGAGTACCACTTTATGAAAATAAATCCACGGCGTGATCAGGTGTACCCGAGAAAGATACCTGCATCCCTAATTTTAATGAAGACCAGCTTGTGATCCTTGTAAGGATATATCCTCGAGACCTGGTGGATAAAACAAATACCCAAACATATATGTTTAGCAATAAGGCTTTCATGAAGCATATCTGTTTACCTCATCGGCTCCTGTTGGTAGCACCAGCGCTATAATTTCAACTCAGCCTGCGGGCGGCCCACATGGAGCATGCTACTGTAGGAACTCATATCTTGGTGGCTGCTATCAAATAAGCCGGCCTGGGCCGACCTATTCGGCATAGCTTTATAGAAGTCTCATCCATCGCATGTCAGGATGAGTTTTTTGTTGTCGGTAACCGCAATCAGCCAGAGAAATCCTTATTTGCAAGCCTTTCTGACTTATGTTCTGGATGCAGCCTGGTTGCCACAGGTGCCCGAGCAGGTGTGTTGCAGGATCTGCTTGCCCTCCTCAGGTGTGACGCAGTGCATGAGAACTTCGGATGCGCTTTGACAATGTAAGTCTTCTCTGACTTCAAGAGAGCCGAGCAGGGTACCCGAACCTTGCATTAGCATAGGATTCGGCTAGCGACCCTCATGGGGCGTACCTCACCCAGTCGAGTGATATACGACCCCCGACTAGTGCCGGAAGTCGGTTGTCAGCTCACATGGAGCATAGCCGGGGAAGATGACGTCCCGACTGGCGCAAGTACTCGGTAAGTAGCCCTCATGGAGCATCCCGAGTGTATTTTGGCAGACTTGTCCAGCCCCCGAGCGTAGGAGATAGGCTCGCAGCCCTTAGTTCCTGTCACGCATATCCGAAGCTGGGCCTGCAATATAATGATATCGGATGAGTAGCATCTGATGATGAAAATGATCATCCAAATAAAATGTATTTTACAATATATGTAAATTCATGTTCTTCCTCTTATTGATATTAATTTCCCCGAGTAGTTGACCCCTTACGTTTAAGCACTCTGCCCGACTAGTTATAGCCCCCTAGCGTCGGGAGTTGGCTCATGGCTGTTTCCCAGACACGCGTTTTGGGTGACTTGAGTTCGTCTTTCATGGAGCAAAGTTTCACGGATCAGGGTTTATGCTACTCAAGTACTTTTGCAATCATTTAAGAGCAAAAACAAAGAAGAGTGCAGCTTGTGCACCTATTAGGTGTAGCAGCATTGGCAAGGCCGAGTGAAGAAATATTTATCAGAAGCGACTTAGCTGTTCGGGTATTTCGGAGTGGGTATGCCATCCTTGCGTTTGAGCTTGTGAGCCCCCGAGCATGTCACTTGTTGTTCTGATAATCTTCAGTTTTTGAAAGTCGAAGACGATTGTGACCGACTGCCACAATGAAGCCGTCTGACTTGCGTTTGCGATTCCCGGCTTTAGTCAGGACCGCGTCGTTGGTGCCCTCCCGCTTCTTCTGTCAGGATGCCTTTTTATCTTCAAGGGCCTCAGCAACAGCGTGGGCTGAGTCGGCGTATTTGTTCGCCATGTCGAATAAAGCCTTGACAGAGTTGGGAGGCTTCCGTGTGAATTTGTCGATGAACGAGGTGTCTTTGACTCCTTTTCGAAAGGCGGCGATGACGACCTCATCCTTGACGTTAGGGATTAAGTTCTTCTTCTCAGAAAACCTCTTGATGAAGTTACGAAGAGACTCGTTCTTCCTTTGATGCAACTAATATAAGTCGTACTCGGAAGATGATCTCTCGTAAGTTCCCTGGAAGTTGGCGATGAAGCGTTCTCGGAGTTCTGCCCATGAGCCGATTGATTGCTTGGGAAGTCCTGTTAGCCATGTCCTCGCTGAGTTGGCTAAAGCGACTGGGAGGTAGTTAGCCATGACTTTGTGATTTCCTCCAGCTGCTCGGATTGCCATAGTATAGACCGTGAGCCAAGACTCGGGATTGGTCTTGCCGTCGTATTTTTCGACTCCTGTAGGCTTGAAACCCGATGGCCAGTCGGCCTGTTGTAGCTCCTGGGTGAAGGCCGGTACTCCTTCATCTTCATGAGGACTCCGACCCTGACTACGGCGGCGAAACCGCTCGTGGTGGGGGCCGAAACGCTCGTTCTCGTCTTCCGGTTGGCGTTGCTCATCATCTTCTCGTTCGCGGTGTGGAGCATTGATGTCCTGCCGAAGATCACGTCGTTGTCGGCCTCGAAGGTCCTGATCATCCCGACGGTTGCTTTGACGTCGCCGGTTGTCGTTGGGGCTGCCGAGTGACGTTTGGCGTGACTTCGTGTGCAGCCGACTAGAGCCGGCCGCTCGGCGTCGCTTTGAAGCGGATGAAACTGCCGTTGGGGAAGCCGACCGGTTGGTCGGTATGAGGGTATCACCCAACTGTTGGTGTTGCTAACATGCAGCAGCTGTAAGCATGGCTTTTATCCTTGCGATCGTCGGGGTGGCCTGGTGATCAGGCTCGAACTGGAGCGTGTCCAGCAGGGTTGCAGCAGCCACGATGTTCTGTTGCGGTGTGACGAAGACGTCGTGGTCGCCGACTCTGGTTTGGAGGGTTTGTTGCTGAGCGGTTCGCCCAGCCCTGCGTAGGCCGTCGTTGCGGGCGTGCAGGCGTCTTGCTTCTTCCTCCTGTTGTTCTCGCAGTCGGCAGGCCTCCTCCTCTTGCTGTTCGCGTAGTCGGCGTGATTCCTGAGTAGGAGTAGAGCCTTTGGATGCCATGAAGATTTCTCGTGGCGGAGAGAAGCTTGCCGAGCTGCTATCCGACTTAGAGTCGTAGTCCGACTGGAAGTCGGAGTCCGACTTCGAGTCGAAGTCGGGATGGTTGATGGGGATGAGTGTAACTCCGACCTCCCTAGATCCGATCTCGAGCGGCTCGGGGCCGTATCCGAGTCGAACTCCAGGGGATCGGGTTTGCCGCGTCGGATGTAGACTGTAGATATCCGCGGCGTCTCCGAGTCCGAACGGGAAATTGACGATCTCTTCCCTTCTCGGCCCGATCTCGGCCGGCTCGAAACCGAGTCCGAGTCGAACACTGAAAGGAAGAGTTGTCCCTGGGCTCGGGTGTATAGGAGATCGCCGCAGCATGTCGTCGAAGATTGCCGCAGCGTCGTGTGGGCCGACTAGCGCGGAGTCGGCTGGTTCCTCGGCCGGTTGGATCGGGTCTGTGTCGGCCAAGGTGAGATTGCCGAACATGTCGGCGGCGAAGTCGAGGCTTCCGAATGAGATTGTATCTTCAGGAGAGAATTTGCCGCCGTCGACTCCGGTTGTTGGATCCATCGAGCTTGTAGATGTAGATCGCGCCGAAGCCCCTACCTGGCGCGCCAACTGTCGATGTTTTACACCGGCAATAAATATATGGGGCTAGTCGGCGGATGTAAACTCGGTGGATTGCAAAGGAACACAGAGGGATTTTATACTGGTTCAGGCCCTCAATGTGAGGTAATACCCTACGTCCAGTTTGTATGTATTCCTTTGAGGATATACGGTGGTAGTTCTGATGAACTTGTGTGCACCTGCCCTCATGGGGCGCCCTGCCTCCCCTTATATACTAGGGGACAAGGTTACAAGGTAGGAGTCCCCATCGGATTACGACTAGGAGATCTCCCCTTAGAGATATAACGTACCCGACTAGGACTGTATATTCCTTTCTATACAAGGCGAAGCCTGCCGAATCTAGCTATATCTCTAATTATAAGGCTAGGCCCATCCTCTATCCGAGTGGCCCATATGCTTGTCATGAGGTACCCGGGGCCCATGGCACCCACACATCTCATCAATACTAGTTGGTAGGCTAGATTACACAGTTTACAAACATCCTTGTTCTTGTGTATACTTCGCCGACCAATACATATAAACTAGAGTTGGGTAATCGCCGACTAATACATATAAACTGGAGTTGGGCTATTACTCATCTCAGGAGCCTGAACCATTATAAAAATCCCTTGTTCCGCTCTGCTTTTACATATCGGTAAATACATTGATACCAGACGACTCTTACATTCCTAAATACTGTAGTTGAGATTTAACCCTTTGACATGCCTTTGCTCGGCATGGCCTAATTCGGTAGCCCCCGGCTTAAGTGGACCTAAGTATATTGTTTAAGTGGAGGTGAGGTCTTGTGAGATCTTGTCCGTAGTTATATGACACAAGTCGTATTCGTATAATGCCTAGTATTTAATTTTTGCGAGTGCAACTGTTATAAAACACGAGTTTTATGTGACTTACGCCACAACATCACCATGTGCTCCCAATGTCATCGTCACTTCACTGTTCCTTCCTTTTCCTTGTTTCTTCCAAGCTGTGGATAGAAACCCCCAGGCGTGCACGTACCAGTCGATCTCGGGCCCCTATGGACGTGCGTGCGTGCGTCAGGACCGGTGGCAAGCTGTGCACACAAAGTACCACGTGATCGAAAGCTTGTCATCGTCGTCGTCGTGTCGTCCCACAAGACGACGTAGCTCTCGTTCTCACATCCTTAATCCTTTGCGCTGCATTCATGGCGTCAATCGATCGATCGAGATGGCTGGCTCCATGCATGCATGTCTTGTCCATTTGGCCATGATGATCCATCGATTGATCGATCGACCGTCGCCTTGAGTTCGTTGTGCATGCATGCCCTTGTGTCGATCTAGGGCTTTTTTTCATGTGATTTGGACCTGACTGCACGCTTGCATGCACACGTAGGGACCAAACGGTGAGGCATGGGAGATGCGTTCCCTGGAGCTCACAACAGTGATGGCCGTCCTGGACTGTCCCCATGCATTGACACTTTTGTCTTTTTTTTCACTCTAGGGTGTTTGCTTAATTAATTTACTAGCTACTAGATATGTAGCTAGACTATATATTAAAATACATGCATCTAGCTAACATACAGAGGGAGAGGCCTTAAATTGGCCTATTGTTGTAGAAGCAGTAGATGAATGTGTGCTATGATCATATTAGGGCATGTTCTTATATGTTTGTCTTATTTTCTCGTTTTCCATAAGCACGCTTCTCAAACTGCTAAAGAGTGTATTTTTATAAAAATTTTCTATACGAAAATATCTTAAAAAATAAAAAGATTGATCTATTTTTCAATTTTTTAATAGTTAATACTTAATTAATTATGTACTAATAATATTTCTCGTTATGTGTGCGGGCTTACAGCTAAAGCGAATCCCATCTTAGACTGGTTGGTACAACAGTGGGATGAATGTGTAGCTAGGGATATGTCACGTGTGGACTCCTTGACGTCCTATGAATTGTTCACAAGTCAATGTGCATGCATGGCATAGTATGCCCTTTAATTTTCTTTTCTTTTTAGAGATTGTATGAACTCACTGCCCTCTTTTGAGGAAACTAATGGCCCTTCTAGAATGTTTGCAGAGAATGATCAGCTGGCTAAAGGTAAAATGTCAGATCAATAATAGGACAAATTAGGAACCATATGTATATGTATATATGAACGGTTGAAAATGTATGCGTGCATTAGGATGTGAGAGGTTGGTCGAACAGTCCTTTGCTTTTTGTATAACTTACAAAGTTCGATAGCAGAGTAGGGGAGATAATCTTGTAAGCATAAGTTTGTTGGTACTACTATAAAAAAGGGATTTGATGATTTGCCACTCTTTAGATTAAAAATTTGATGATATGCCATCATGTTCTATATGTAATTGACTCAAAGGGTCTCACATATCATTTGTTATAGGGTGGCAAGTGACAATCTAAAGAGTGACAAATCATCAAATTTGCCATAAGAAAAGCCTATACATGATGTTTTACTATGAACAACTTTTGCAAAACTATCCCTAATAAAGAACTTACACATGGCTTTAATTTATCAAAAACCATCTAAAACGAGATGTTCCACATGTTTCATTAACAAAACCGTCCATGACAACATATTGAAAAATTTTACACAAAAGCTTATGCAGGTGGCATTCCATCATTGCAAAATGAACAAAACAACAAAAAAAATAATTTGTGGATAAAATTTTTACATCTTCTCAGCAATTTAAAAATCAATGCTAAAAAATAAACTACAGTAAAAAGCCTTAAAATCAACTCTAATATTAAGTTTTAAAATTTAAATTTTGATAGCGACAAAGCGAGCAAGTGTGCGTGCATGCACAAGGAGGCGTGTGGCTGGGTTTCAACTGCGTGTCCGCGTTTGCAATGTGCATGTATTCAGCATCCAACCACTGGACAAATGGACAATAATATTTTGGCACATGCCAATCGAGCAGTAAAAGCAAAGTAAATAACGACTAAGGAGACACAATCTTTGCAGCTCGCGCGCGTTGGCTGGCTAATCAGGAGAGGCTGGATTGGCTTTGGTCAGTAAAACAATCACAGTAGATCGACACTCTCTGACATAGGCCACAATAATTGCATGTTCAGGCAAAGCAGAACCCTCTCTCTGATCGATCTAGCTTGATCTTGATGCCGGACCAATCGTCGTGGGACAAAGCACCGTACCGTACTGCTGGTGCCGGTCAAAAGAAACAGCTTGCTAGCATTTCATTGGCCCAGCTGGTAGATGCACATCATAGGGGCCGGTTGTTCTTGTTAATTAGTGAAATCATCCACTATCATCTTAAAAAGCTGATACACGTACACAGCAATTAGCGACGACGCCGACAGAATGAAATACTCATGTACTTCCTCCGTTTCAAAATATAACATCATAGAATTAGATTAAATTATCAAAATATAGTAATATAGATTAAATTTAATACAATCTAGTACTATGAAATCTGTTCAGATTTATATTATTAGTTTACGTTAAATTTAATTCTATATTGCTATATTTTAAAATGGATGAGTAACCAGCTTATATTTTGTTTTCCGCTCGTGTGCACTGTGCAGTTGCATAATGCATATGCATGCAAGCGGTCGGCGCCCTGCAAAAAGCTGGTCAGATCAATGTCGCCGGGGCGCGCGGAGCAGCGTGTATAGCGTTAGTACGATGGCGAAGGGAGAGCGTGTCACACGGAGGTGTCTTGGGGCCAGGCGGGTGTGTAAGTTAAACTAGGTGAAACCCCGTTCATTGCTGCCGAAAAGTTGTATGATAATTGATAGTGAATAAATATGAGATGCAAAATAGATTTGATTTGTTGCTAGACGGTTTGAGTACATCTGCTTTATACAATTTACACCCTTCATAGATCATCCAATGCTAGAAATATTAAGATAATGTAGGAACAGAAATAATTGATAATGTAGGGGCAGATGATAGAAATATTAAGATAATATAGAGGCAAAAATAATTGATAATGTAGAGGCAGAAATAATTGAGACGGTATAGTTAAAAAAAGCTAGATTAAATGAGGTGGTATGCAGAGATAGAGAATATGGACAATTTGTACCATATATTAATGACAGAGAGGCTATAAGCAATTATGTGAGGTGGCTTCTAGAGAGAGAAAAGAATTAGTATTAAATATATTTAGTGGAGGAGTAATTTTATAAGTATATATTTCCTTTGTCCTAAAATATAGCTACTATACATCTAAAGATATCTATATTTTTGGATGGAGAAAATAGTATAGGATTATGATATACCTAAGCAGAGACGGATCTAAAATTTTGGATCGACGGTGTCGCTGTCAACTCTCAATAATGACTGTAGCTTATAATAAACTACTAATATGCATGAAAAGTAATGATTGTAATGTCAGGTTTGTGCAAGAAAAATAGTGGAGGTGCTTTGTTTTTCACATGTGTAAACTATGCAATTTAATTTCTCCTGTGCTAATTATTTCTAACATTTAGTACTTCCATTAAATATAAATTTTCATTGTAACATATTGTATTTATATATTTTCAAGGTACTTCATCATTCACACTCCAATATTAGCTTTTGAAGTGTACTTATATTTTTTTTGTGTTGCTTAATAGTCTCTGCATGCATTGTTTATTGCCATATGTTTCGATTATTATACGAGTTCGTCTAAATTTCTTGGTCTCTTTGCTCTATTAATTACCACTATTTGGTTGCTAACTGCCAAAGTAATTACTAATCCGTTAGCTAATTTTAACATGGTCACATGGGCTAAATACGGCTGTAGCAATTTATTTGCTAAGCAAATGATGGGCTCAGCTGCTTCCATGGACGTGGTGGTGTCAAAAGACAAAGCATACTGGCGTCACTCATTGAAAAATATAATTGGCATTTAGGGTCAACAAAAATCTATTGGCGTCACTACAAGAGAACATGCCATCTGTGATGTGTAATAATCCACATCTGTGATGGGTAAAGACCTGATCACTGATCAGTGGTCACTGACACTAGGAAGCACATCTGTGATGGGTATAATGTACAACCTATCAAAGATGTTGTCACCCCCTACGGATAGTAGATTTACCACCCGTCACAGGTGACCCATTTGTGATAGGTGGAAAGTACAATTCATTAAAGATAATATAGTCATCGATGACTGGTGTAGTTACCGCCCGTCACAGGTGACAATTGGTGACGGGTTTTATCATGCACCGTTATAGATGGTAGTCATTTTTGACGAATTTTAATTATCACCCATTAGTGATGGCATTTTTCACAAAAAAATATATCTATTTTATTGGCTAACCTCAGGTAATTGCTAGCCACACCCTCTAAAAAAAGCAGATTTCATACATAACAGAATGCATATACACAACCAGTCATTCACATAGGCATACATTTACATACATCGCTTCACATAGTCACATCGCCATATACATCCACAAAGAGTTCTCATTATGCAATATACCACTAATGAAATGAATAGACGAAATTATCAAACCTTCAAAAGCGACGCGTTGAATAGACAAAGTCGACACATCCTATGAAATTCTTTCAAATTTGAAAGAAGTAATGATTAACGCATATCATAGAAAGGAAGGTATATACATACATTCACAATTGCACATACAGCTCACACAAGTCATATACTTCACAAAATCACATACATAAGTCACATGTACCCATAAACTAAAAGCACATAAAAGAAAGTAAATTTTCAGCAGAAGTGAATAAATTAAGTTATATAGAAGGCATGTTCAAACAAAGTGATAATTTTAGCTGTCTTTTTAGATGGAAGCGCCTTTTGGATGTATAACATCGGCTAACAAAAAGGCAACCAATTCTCCTCGAATTTTAGAAAGGTTGATCTCGGTAGTTATCCAATCCTTTTTCTGTTGGATAAAAGTATAAGTTAGCATGCTATGTGAAATGATATAGGCAATGTGATGGCACACATGAAAACCTTAGGATTCCTAAAGGGGGTGTTTTAGAGGAGCACAAACCTTAGGATCAAATGAGGTCATCTGTTCTATTAAGATTTGCATGTGATGGCACACATGAAAACCACACGTTTTGCTGGTTTGTTGAGCGCACTTAAAGTTATACTTATGAAAGAGAGACTCCTTATTTTTGTCGATATTTTACACCGGCAATAGAACTATAGGGCTACTCGGCAAGGGGAAACTCGGTGGATTGCAGAAAAACGCAATGGGATTTTATACAGGTTTAGGCCCTCGATGTGAGGTAATACCCTACGTCCAGTTGTGGTATTATTCCTCTGAGAGGTTACGTCGATCAATGATCTTGTGTGCCCTCATGGGGCGCCCTGCCTCCCTTTATATACTAGGGGATAGGGGTACATGATAAGGATCTGTTAACGCCAAAATTTGGCACGGGTCTTTAGCAGATTCGGTTAAGAGAAAATCACAGATAACCGGTGAAGATTGATCCAGAAGAGACCGAGTTTGGGAAGAAACAGTGAAGACCACAGTATGGCAGTAAATTACCTTATCTATTAATTAGGTAGTTTTGATAATTGTTAGGAAACCTGATCTCGTATCCGATCAGGGCTTGTTAGTTTTCCGTTTATAGATAGGAAAGTATGTACCGTGTCCTATAAGGACTCTTGTAACTCGGGGTATATATACGTATGCCCGGGGACCTTGTAAACTATCTCAACGATCAATACAATTCGGCGCATCGCCACCCTTTACCAACGGGTTCTTGCTTCTCGAGCCGGGCTGCATTGTGGGTGCCATGGGCCCCGGGTATCTCATGACAAGCATATGGGCCACTCGGATAGAGGATGGGCCTAGCCTTGTAATTAGAGATATAGCTAGATTCGGCAGACTTCGCCTTGTATAGAAAGGAATATACAGTCCTAGTCGGGTGCGTTATATCTCTAAGGGGAGATCTCCTAGTCGTAATCCGATGGGGACTCCTACCTTGTAACCCTGTCCCCCAGTATATAAGGGGAGGCAGGGCGCCCCCTGAGGGCACGAGCTCACAGAAGCAGAGAAGAGCTCATAGAAGCACACGGCCATACAGTTCATCAGAACTACCACCGTATATCCTCAAAGGAATACATACAAACTGGACGTAGGGTATTACCTCACATCGAGGGCCTGAACCAGTATAAAATTTCCTTGTGTTCCTTTGCAATCCACCGAGTTTACATCCGCCGACTAGCCCCATATATTTATTGCCGGTGTAAAACATCGACAGTTGGCGCGCCAGGTAGGGGCTTCGGCGCGATCTACATCTACAAGCTCGATGGATCCAGCAACCAAAGTCGACGGCGGCAAACTCCCCCCCGGAGATACAATCGCATTCAGAAGCCTTGACTTCGTCGCCGACCAGATCGGCAATCTCACCCGGCCGACACGGACCCGATCCAACCGGCCGAGGAACCAGCTGACTCCGCGCCAGTCGGCCCACACGACGCTGCGGCAATCTTCGACGACATGCTGCGGCGATCTCCAATACGCCGAGTCCAGGGACAACTCTTCCTTCCAGTGTTCGACTCGGACTCGGTTCTGAGCCAGACGAGATCGGGCCGAGAAGGGAAGAGATCGTCAACTTCCCGTTCGGATCGGGCGACGCCGCAGATATCTACAATCTACATCCGACGCGGCAAACCCGATCCCCTGGAGTTCGACTCGGATACGGCTCCGAGCCGCTTGAGATCGGATCTAGGGAGGTCGGAGTTACAATCACCCCCATCAACTATTCCGACTACGTCTCTCAGTCGGACTACGACTCCCAGTCGGATTCCGACTCCAAGTCGGATACCAGCTCGGCAAGCTTCACTCCGCCACGAGAAATCTTCATGGCATCCAAAGGCTCTACTCCTACTCAGGAATCACGCCGACTACATGAAAAACAAGAGGAGGAGGCCTGCCGTCTGCGAGAACAACAGGAGGAAGAAACAAGACGCCTGCACGCCCACAACGACGGCCTACGCAGGGCTGGGCGAACCGCTCAGCAACAAACCCTCCAAACAAAAGTCGGCAACCACAACGTCTTCGTCACGCCACAGCAGAACGTCGTGGCAGCCGTAACCCTACTGGACACGGTCCAACTTGGGCCTGATCACCAGGCCACCCCGACGATCGCAAGGATAAAAGCCATGCTTACCGCTGCTGCATGTCAGCAGCACCAACAGTCGGGCGATACCCTCATACCGACCAACCAGTCGGCATCCCCAATGGCAGTCTCGTCTACCTCAAAGCGACGCCGAGCGGCCGGCTCTAGTCGGCTGCACACGGAGTCACGCCAAACGTCACTCGGCAACCCAAACAACAACCGGCAACGTCGAAGTGACCGTCGGGACAACTGGGATCTCCGAGGCCAACTATGGCGTGATCTTCGGCAGGACACCAATGCTCGGCGCTGCGAACGAGAAGAAGACGAGCAACGCCAACTGGAAGACGAGAACGAGCATTTCGGCCTCCACCACGAGCGGTTTCGCCGCCGTAGTCGGGGTCGGAGTCCTCATGAAGACGAAGGCATACCGGCCTTCACCCAGGAGCTACAACAGGTCGACTGGCCGTCGAGTTTCGAGCCTACAGGCATCGACAAATACGATGGCAAGACCAATCCCGAGTCCTGGCTCACGGTCTACACTCTACCTCCCAGTTGCTCTAGCCGACTCAGCGAGGACATGGCTAACAGGACTCCCAAGGCGATCAATCGGCTCTTGGGGAGAACTCCGGGAACGGTTCATCACCAACTTCCAGGGAACATACGAGAGGCCATCTTCCGAGTACGACCTATATCAGTTGCGCCAAAGGAAGAACGAGTCTCTTCGTGACTTCATCAAGAGGTTTTCTGAGAGGAGGAACTCAATCCCGAAGATCAAGGACGAGGTCATCATCGCCACCTTTCGAAAAGGAGTCAGAGACACGCGGAAGCCTCCCAACTCTGTCAAGGCCCTATTCGACATGGCAAACAAGTACGCCGACTCGGCCCACGCTGTTGCCGAGGCTCTCGATGACAACAAGTCACCCTGACAGAAGAAGCGGGACGACACCGACGACGCGGTCCCGACTAAAGCTGGGAATCGCAAACGCAAGTCAGACGGCTCTATTGTGGCAGTCGGTCACAACCGTCTTCGACCTTCAACAACTGAGGATTATCAGAACAACAAGTGACATGCTCGGGGGCTCACAAGCTCAAACACGAGGATGGCATCCCCACTCCCAAATACCGAACAGCTAAGTCGCTTTCTGATAAACATCTCCTCACTCGGCCTTGCTAGTGCCACAGCCGCTTACACCTAATAGGTGTATAAGCTGCGCATTTACTTTTTTCCGTTTTTGCTCTTAAATGATTACAAAAAGTACTCGAGTAGCATAAATCTCGATCCGTGAAAACTCTGCTCCATGTAAGACGAACTCAAGTCACCCAAAACGCGTGCCTGGGAAAGAGCCATGAGCCAACTCCCGACGCTAGGGGGCTATGACTAGTCGGGCAGAGTGCTTAAACGTAAGGGGTCAACTACTCGAGGAAATTAATATCAAAAAGAGGAAGAACACGTATTTACATACATTGTAAAATACATTTAATTCGGATGATTGTTTCCATCATCAGATGCTACTCATCCGATATCTTTATATTGCAGGCCCAGCTCCGGATACGCGTGACAGGAACTCAGGGCTGCGAGCCTATCTCCTACGCTCGGGGGCTGGACAAGTCTGCCAAAATACACTCGGGATGCTCCATGAGGGCTACTCACCGAGTACTTGCGCCAGTCGGGACGTCATCTTCCCCGACTACGCTCCATGGGAGCTAACAATCGGCCCCCGGCGCCAGTCGGGGCTGTATACCACTCGGCTAAGTAGGGGGTACGCCCCATGAGGGTCGTCAGCCGAATCCTACGCTAATGCTAGGTTCGGGTACCTTATCCAGCTTTACCGAAGTCAGAGAAGACCTATGTCGTCAAAGCACATCCGGAGTTCCCATGCACCGCGTCACACCTGGGGAGAGCGAGCAGATTCTGCAATATACCTACTCAGGCGTCTGTGGCAACCAGGATGCATCCGGAGCATAAGTCGGAAAGACTTGCAGACGAGGATTCCTCTGGCTGATTGCGGTTACCAACGCCGCCATACTCATCCTGACATGCGATGGATGCTACTTCTATAGAGCTATGCTGGGTAGGTTGGTTCAGGCCGGCTTACTTGGTAATAGCCACCAAGACATGAGTTCCTACAGTAGCATGCTCCATGTGGGCCGCCCGCAGGCTGAGTTGAAATTATAGCGCTGGTGCTACCCACAGGAACCGATGAGGTAAACAGATATGCTTCATGAGAGCCTTATTGCTAAACATATATGTTTGGGTATCTGTCTTATCCACCAGGTCTCGAGGATACATCCTTACAAGGATCACAAGCTGGTCTTCATTAAAATTGGAGATGCAGGTATCTCTCTCGAGTACACCTAACCACGTAATGGATTTATTTTTCATACAGTGGTACTCGGCCTACATGCGTGGCCACCAGTTGCCATGAGCAGCATTATTCCGCTGACATGACGCGGATGAGTCTAACTTTCGAGTAGTACACTACTCGGGAGAGACTATAAAATTCTCATTCCCGCTGACATGACGCGGATGAGTCTAACCTTCGAGTAGTGGCATTACTCGAGAAGACTATAAACATTCTTCCAGCTGACGAGCTGAAGAGTCTAATTTCCGAATGGGACGCCACTCGGGAAGACTATAAACACCTTTTCCAGCTGACATGAAGCTGACGAGTCTAATTTTTTGAGTAGTATATTACTTGGGAAAGACTATAAAATAATCATCCCGGCTGACATGATGCCGATGAGTCTGATTTTCGAGTAGTATACTACTCGGGAAGACTATACACCCCCCTTCCAGCTGACATGACGCTGAAGAGTCCCATATACGAGTAGCATCCTACTCGGCAAGACTATAAACACATATTCCGACTGACATGAAGTCGAAGAGTCCTACATACGAGTAGTTCCCTACTCGGCAAGACTATAAAGTTTATTCCGGTTGACATGATACCGAAGAGTCTCATATACCAGTAGTATACTACTCGGGAAAGACTACAAGGTTAAAGATCTTTGACTTTATGTTTAATTGTTTTCACAATTAAGCACAAAGTCGGGGGCTACACCTAATAGGTGCGCCTATTCGGCGCACACTATTCCTACATCTACATGGAGCCCTTCATAGCCTCGCTGCCAGCTGACATGAAGCAGGACTCGGGAGAAGCAGCACTCAGACAAAGAGTACTCGGGAGCAATGCACTCGGGAAGACTTCATCGTGGAGGATGAGCACTCGGCATCAGCTGTGACTCAACTATGAAGGTCTCGGGGGCTACTGTGGGTGCCATGGGCCCCGGGTACCTCATGACAAGCATATGGGCCACTCGGATAGAGGATGGGCCTAGCCTTCTAATTAGAGATATAGCTAGATTCGGCAGACTTCGCCTTGTATAGAAAGGAATATACAGTCCTAGTCGGGTGCGTTATATCTCTAAGGGGAGATCTCCTAGTCGTAATCCGATGGGGACTCCTACCTTGTAACCCTGTCCCCCAGTATATAAGGGGAGGCAGGGCGCCCCCTGAGGGCACGAGCTCACAGAAGCAGAGAAGAGCTCATAGAAGCACACGGCCATACAGTTCATCAGAACTACCACCGTATATCCTCAAAGGAATACATACAAACTGGACGTAGGGTATTACCTCACATCGAGGGCCTGAACCAGTATAAAATTTCCTTGTGTTCCTTTGCAATCCACCGAGTTTACATCCGCCGACTAGCCCCATATATTTATTGCCGGTGTAAAACATCGACAGGTTAGGTCCGAACTCCAGCGAGAGGGTAAGTCTCGTTACCCCGGTGTTGACGCCGAAAACCGCCGGGTGTGCCGAAAAGCTTGCTGACGATCTGGTTCGGCGCCTAGAGACACGCGAAGGCCTGGGAGATCTGCTTAGCTCCAGTGCAGGTCCTAAAATATTTGAGGTTCGTAGGCGTGCCAGTCAATTTGACCCCGCAATTGACAAGGAGATGAAGAAATTTGATTATTGATCCAATCGGCCAGCAAGCCGATACGGATTCCTTCCAGCCGATCGCCGCTATGCTCGTGCCCGGGCCCTCGCCTGTACTCGCTCTCCCGGGTCCTCGCTTGTGCTCGCGTCCGGGTCCTTGTTGGTCCTCGTGCCCGGATCGGCAGCAATTGCGCAATCGGCTATCGGCCGATACGGGCTGATATAGACTCCTCGTAGCCGATAGCCGACAGCACCTGTGTATCGGCTAGGAAACCGATAGTGCTATGAGCAAATGAACAAGATGTCAGTATAACATGTGCATCGGCTAGGAGCCGATGATAAAATAAATAGGCAGAATAATAAGCCAGCCGACTGCCAAGGAAACACATATGCATCGGCTAGAAAACCGATGATAATATAGATGACAAACAGTAAGGATAATACAGTCGGCTTTATAAAAAGATAACCTATCGGCTAAGCACTCCGATAGAACGTCGCATATACACCGATCGGCTCGACAAGGATAAATCTATTATTATCGATCTAGTAGTTCAAACCTAACTGATGCAGCACAGATCGATAATAATAAAGGAACCTCAACGAGCCGATAGACCTAATGCAACTGTGATGAAAATAACTTACCGGCTATACATTCCGATAAGACGCTTGCACAAAGGCTATCAGCCTAACAGGAATAATTTATCGCTAGCAGTTTAGTAGGTCGGACCCAACCGATGCAGCACAAACTGATGATAAACTACCCCCGATAAACTGATAAAAACTATGCACGCGTGATGTGATATACCTGACCAGCCTAAGAGGTCGGACCGAACCGATGCAGCCGTAGACAGATCCGATACACCGTGGTAAGCCGACTACCATATACCGACTAGAATATCGGACCTAACCGAGAAAGTCCTAGCCGATTGGTAGTCGGGGTAACGAGACTTACCCTCTCGCAGGAGTTCGGACCTAACCGATGCAGCCCCGCTCGAGAAGCAAGAACCCGTTGGTAAAGGGTGGCGATGCGCCGAATTTGATTGATCGAGAGATAGATTACAAGGTCCCCGGGCATACGTATATATACCCCGAGTTACAAGAGTCCTTATAGGACATGGTACAGGACTTTCCTAACTAGAAAAAGGAAAACTGACAGACCTGATCGGACAAGAGATCAGGTTTCCTAAAAGATAAAGCTATCTAATAGATAAGATAAATAACTGCCATAATGTGGTCTTCATGATTCCTTCCAGGTTTGGTCTCTTCCAGATGAGCTTCCATTGGCTGACATGGCTTCTTTCCTTAACCGAACATGGATATGAATCGTGCCAAATTTTGGCGTTAACACCCGGCTACCAATCGGCTAGGACTTCCTCGGTTAGGTCCGATATTCTAGTCGGTATATGGTAGCCGGCTTACCACGATATATCTGCTTTGTCTACGGCTGCATCGGTTCGGTTCGATCTCTTAGGCCTATCAGGTATATCACATCACGCGTGCGTAGATCTTATCAGCTTACTGGGAGTAGCTTATCGTCAGTTTGTGCTGCATCGGTTGGGTCCGACCTACTAAACTGTCGCGATAAGTTGTTCCTGCTAGGCTGATGTTTTTTGCGCAAGTGTTTTATCGGAATGTATAGCCGATAAGTTATCTTATTACATCACAGTTGCATTAGATCTATCGGTTTGTTGAGGTTCCTTTACTATTATCGATCTGTGCTGCATCAGTTAGGTTTGAACTACTAGATCGATAATAATAGATTTATCCTTGTCAAGCCGATCGGTGTGTATGCGACGTTCTATCGGAGTGCTTAGCCGATAGGTTATCTTTTTATAAAGCCGACTGTATTATCTTTACTATTTTGGTCATCTATATTATCATCGGTTCTCTAGTCGATGCATATGTGTTTCCTTGGCAGTCGGCTAGTTCACTATTCTGCCTATCTATTTTATCATTAGCTTCTAGCCGATGCACATGTTATACTGACAGCTTATCCATTTATCTATAGCGTTATCGGTTTCCTAGCCGATACACAAGTGCCATCGGCCATCAGCTACAAGGAGCCTACATTAGACCGTATCGGCCGATAGCCGATGTGCAATTGCTGCTGATCCGGGCGCGAGCACAAGCGAGGACCCGGGAGCGAGAACCCGAGCACGAGACCCGGGCGCGAGTACAGGTGAGGGCTCGGGCACGAGCATAGCGGCGATCGGCTGGAAGGAATCCGTATCGGCTTACTGGCCGATTGGATCAGTAATCAAATTTCTTCATCTCCTTGTCAATTGCGGGGTCAAATTGACTGGCACGCCTACGAACCTCTAATATTTTAGGACCTGCACTGGAGCTAAGCAGATCTCCCAGGCCTTCGCGTGTCACCAGACGCCGAACCAGATCGTCAGCAAGCTTTTTGTCACACCCGGCGGTTTTCTGCGTCAACACGTTTTTGGCACGCCTGGTGGGACACAGAACTTCAACATGGCTGGAAAAGAGGTCAGCACAGACAACATAATCCCAGTTACAATGGAAGACTTGACCGAAGAACAGAGACAACAAGTGGAGCAGAATATTGCTGAATTTCAGAAGCTTTGTCTGGAATCCTTCGGTATGACAGATCAAGGGCCGATTCAAAAGTCCCAATTTCCAAAGCCTGTTCTGGTTGGCGAATCGAGCCGTACATCATCTGCAAGTTCACAAAAGCCGATCCAAGACATGTTTAATGAAGCAGTTCATCATGCGTTGACCAATCAATCTGGGATATTGATGAACACATTACAGAGCTTGATCAAGAAGGCAGTGGAGCTGATTCAAATACCCGGGGGGCATCAACAGAGTTATTCAGAAGCTGTTCCTGAGTACAATTATCAGAGGGAATATCAGAATCAGAATCGGCTACAAACTCCACCTCTGCGTTATCACGACGAAGATCCAAGAGAAGAAGATTTATCAGCAAGAATCATAGAGGTGATGAGAGAGCAATTCGGTCTAAGACCGAAGAAGGAAACATTTATATATCGGCCTCCATATCCAGATTGGTTTGTTAGAGCTCCATTGCGCGCCGATACAGAGTACCAGACTTCTCCAAATTCTCAGGGCAAGATGATGTATCTACAGTGGAACATGTCAGCCGGTTCTTGGTTCAATGTGGAGAGGCATCGGCTGTAGAAGCTTTGAGAGTTAGACTCTTCCCGTTATCATTATCCGGATCAGCCTTTACATGGTTTTCTTCATTAGCACCTAACTCAGTTCGAGGTTGGGCCGATCTGGAAAAGCAATTCCACAAGTATTTCTTTATGGGAAGTCAGGAGATGAGTTTGATAGACTTAACATCGGTAATACAGAAGCCGGAGGAATCAGTCGCAGAATATATCCAGCGGTTTCGTAATGTTAGAAGCCGATGTTATAGTTTAAGTCTGGATGATGCACAGCTGGCCGAGTTAGCATTCCAAGGTTTGTTGGCTCCGATCAAGGAAAGATTTTCATCAGAAGACTTTGAGAGCCTAGCACACCTAGTACAGAAGGTATCGGTTCATGAAAGCCGATTTCAGGAGGTCAGGAAGGAATAATGAGGCCCGAACAGAAGAATTTCGAAGTTTGATAACAAACTCCGAAATTGGGGGGCATGTGTTAACGCCAAAATTTGGCACGGGTCTTTAGCAGATTCGGTTAAGAGAAAATCACAGATAACCGGTGAAGATTGATCCAGAAGAGACCGAGTTTGGGAAGAAACCGTGAAGACCACAGTATGGCAGTAAATTACCTTATCTATTAATTAGGTAGTTTTGATAATTGTTAGGAAACCTGATCTCGTATCCGATCAGGGCTTGTTAGTTTTCCGTTTATAGATAGGAAAGTATGTACCGTGTCCTATAAGGACTCTTGTAACTTGGGGTATATATACGTATGCCCGGGGACCTTGTAAACTATCTCAATGATCAATACAATTCGGCGCATCGCCACCCTTTACCAACGGGTTCTTGCTTCTTGAGCCGGGCTACATCAGTTAGATCCGAACTCCAGCGAGAGGGTAAGTCTCGTTACCCCGGCTACCAATCGGCTAGGACTTCCTCGGTTAGGTCCGATATTCTAGTCGGTATATGGTAGCCGGCTTACCACGATATATCTGCTTTGTCTACGGCTGCATCGGTTCGGTTCGATCTCTTAGGCCTATCAGGTATATCACATCACGCGTGCGTAGATCTTATCAGCTTACTGGGAGTAGCTTATCGTCAGTTTGTGCTGCATCGGTTGGGTCCGACCTACTAAACTGTCGCGATAAGTTGTTCCTGCTAGGCTGATGTTTTTTGCGCAAGTGTTTTATCGGAATGTATAGCCGATAAGTTATCTTATTACATCACAGTTGCATTAGATCTATCGGTTTGTTGAGGTTCCTTTACTATTATCGATCTGTGCTGCATCAGTTAGGTTTGAACTACTAGATCGATAATAATAGATTTATCCTTGTCGAGCCGATCGGTGTGTATGCGACGTTCTATCGGAGTGCTTAGCCGATAGGTTATCTTTTTATAAAGCCGACTGTATTATCTTTACTATTTTGGTCATCTATATTATCATCGGTTCTCTAGCCGATGCATATGTGTTTCCTTGGCAGTCGGCTAGTTCACTATTCTGCCTATCTATTTTATCATCGGCTTCTAGCCGATGCACATGTTATACTGACAGCTTATCCATTTATCTATAGCGTTATCGGTTTCCTAGCCGATACACAAGTGCCATCGGCCATCGGCTACAAGGAGCCTACATCAGACCGTATCGGCCGATAGCCGATGTGCAATTGCTGCTGATCTGGGCGCGAGCACAAGCGAGGACCCGGGAGCGAGAACCCGAGCACGAGACCCGGGCGCGAGTACAGGCGAGGGCCCGGGCACGAGCATAGCGGCGATCGGCTGGAAGGAATCCGTATCGGCTTACTGGCCGATTGGATCAGTAATCAAATTTCTTCATCTCCTTGTCAATTGCGGGGTCAAATTGACTGGCACGCCTACGAACCTCTAATATTTTAGGACCTGCACTGGAGCTAAGCAGATCTCCTAGGCCTTCGCGTGTCACCAGACGCCGAACCAGATCGTCAGCAAGCTTTTTGGCACACCCGGCGGTTTTCGGCGTCAACAGGATCCCAGCCAGATACGGCCAAGGGATTTCCCTCTTAGAGATAAAAACTTATCCGACTAAGACTGTTTTCCTTATCATACAAGGTAAAGCCTGCCGGGTACTATCTTATCTCTAATTACATAATTCGGCCTATCCTCTATCCGAGTGGCCCATATGCTGGTGGTCAGGTACCCAGAGCCCATGGCCTCCACAGTAGCCCCTGAAACCTTCATAGTTGAGTCACAGCTAATGCCGAGTGCTCATCCTCCATGGTGAAGATTGCCTGAGTGTGATGCTCCTAAGTACTCTTTGTCCGAGTGAGTCTTCTTCCCGAGTCCTGCTTCATGTCAGCTGGCAACGAAGCTATGAAGGGCTTCATGTAGATATATGAATGGTGTGCACCGAATAGGCGCACCTATTAGGTGTAGCCTCCGACTTTGTGCTTAATTGTAAAGACAATTAAATATAAAGTCAAAGATCTTTAACTTGGAAGTCTTTCCCGAGTAGATTACTACTGGTATATGAGACTCTTGGGTATCATGTCAACCGGAATTTAATTTATAGTCTTGCCGAGTAGGGAACTACTCGTATGTAGGACTCTTCGACTTCATGTCAGTCGAAATGGGTGTTTATAGTCTTGCTGAGTAGGATGCTACTCGTATATGGGACTCTTCAGCGTCATGTCAGCTGGAAAGGGGGTTTATAGTCTTTCCCGAGTGGCGTCCCACCCAGAGGTTAGACTCCTCCGCGTCATATCGGCGGGAATATGTTTATAATCTCTCCCGAGTAGTGCACTACTTGAAAGTTTAGACTCTTCAGCGTCATGTCGGCTAGAATATATATTGCTCTATGGCAACATGATGGCCACGCATGTAGGGCCGAGTACCACTTTATGAAAAACAAATTCCACGGCGTGGTCAGGTGTACTCGAGAAGATACATGCATCCCCATTTTAATGAAGATCAGCTTCTGATCCATGTAAGGATATATCCTCGAGACCTGGTGGATAAAACAGATACTCAAACATATATGTTTAGTAATAAGGCTCTCATAAAGCATATCTGTTTACCTCATCGGCTCCTGTTAGTAGCACCAGCACTATAATTTCAACTTAGCCTGCGAGCGGCCCACATGGAGCAAGCTACTGTAGGAACTCATATCTTGGTGGCCCAGCACCGACTGTGTAGGCCCAAGCCCATTTAGTCAGCACAGGCTCTATTAAATAACGGGGAGAGAGAAAAGATTCCTTCATCTTTCCCCAAATCAGCCAATCATTTCGTCTTCCGTCTCCGTGCCCAAATTTCGTCTTTTTGCTTGGCTAGGGTTAGCTCTGGTGTTGTTCCCTGTCGAACTCGGGAAATTCCAGTCCACTTCGTCTGTTCTAAGCCCCCATTCACATTTTCCCCCAAATCTTTCGCTCCCAACCATGCCGAAAGCTTCGGATCCTACGGGTGCGCCGGAGAATGCTTGGCCGACTTCGGATTGCGGCTCGGTGAAACTGAAGCTGCTAGAGAGTCAATTGAAGTTGCCCAACCAGGAGGTGATCCGCTGGCCCGGCCGGCTAAGGGTGAGTCAGTCCAAATCCCAATCTAGCGAACAGTTTTTGCCTCTTTTTCGATCGGGGTTTGTGCCTTCCCTCTTCTGATTTCTTCCGCTGCATCCTTGACTTCTATGGGTTGGATTTGGTGAATTTGAATCCCAACTCGATTCTTCAAATCTCCATATTTGTTACTCTCTGCAAGTGCTTTTTGGGTGTGGAACCCCATTTTAATTTTTTCAGGCATCTGTTCCACATCAAATCCCAGCCCTCCAAGAATAATTTATCAATGCGTGATTGGGGGGGCTGGTCTCCAATTGAGGAGTGATGGGAAGAAAACATATCTTAATCTCCCCTTGAAATCTTCCTTGAAAGGTTGGCACAAGAAGTGGTTCTATTGCGCAAATCTGGCTCCCTCCTTGCGTCCATTCACCGGCTTGCCACTGGTAGTTTTACCGAATTGGTCAACAGATCCAACCTTTGAGGAGATGGGCCAGGTGCATCAATTGTGAGAACTAGAAAAAAGCTTAAGGAAACTGGCCTGACCGGGCCTTGGGTGGCCCGGCGTTTCCTGACTCGGCGTATCCAGCCGTTGAAGCTGAGGAGCGCGTTCGGCTGGGACTTTTAGGGCAAACATATCTGACCGGTAAGCCACGAGACGGCCAACAAGGCAAGGTGACCGAACCCTTTTGGTTACTATCGCAATGGGGTTCGGACCGAAGACGATAAGTGCCGCATCGCGGCATATAGCTTCCTTCGGCCCCGCTCCAAGGTAACCTTTGTCTTTCTTCTGTGTTGAATGCCAGTAGACTTGTATCTAGTATTGTGTGATATATGTTGTTGAATCATCTGTAGTGGTGTAAGGAGTTCGACGAGGACTCCCGTCCGTTGTCAGCCGTCAAATCGAAGAAGAAGGCCAAGGAGCCCTGCTGCTGCACAACCCGACTCCAAGAGAGCCAGGAAAAAGCCTGTTCTATATCAGGGCGAAGGGGCCATGACTCCGTGTGTTGTGGCAGGAGGCCTGAAGATAAAGGAACAAACCGTCCGCCAACGGCACCTAGGCGATCAAGTCCCAGGTTGAGACTAGCATAGTCGAGCTCAACATTGCCGAGCCCGACAAGAGCACCGCCAAGTACAAGGTCCGAGCAGGCGCCAGGGGGGGCAGCATACAGGTGCCCGAGTCGCCATGCCACCAATGGGCCGCCTCCGATCGCCAACGCTGGCCGACTGCTTCGCCCGACTCGGCCGACAACTGGGCGTACGCTCCGCTGGGACCTGGATCGTCCCAGCGGGAAACTCAGTTCTCCAAGAGGTAAGCCTGCTTCTGGATCTCTGAGATTTTCTTGTCTGTTGCAGTAGTATTCTGATGTCTGTTTTGGCATGCGAAGCGTGCCCTGATATTCGATTCAAAGGAGACCGCTCTGACCGCTCCCTTGAAAGATGCCCGCCCCAGCCGAGCCGCGCCGGAAGCACACCACTGGAGCCGGTGGCATCCTAGTCTCGGGAGACTGAGGTGGTCCGACTGCGGGGCCGCTGGTGCCGCCCGACCAAGGGGCGGTCACTGAGGTTGCTGCCAGCCTAAGTCGATGCCGGCTGCCGAGGCCGTTGCGGAAAA
>RYFJ01003135.1:15000-36376 GCA_003991445.1 Oryza meyeriana var. granulata | reverse complement strand
TAATCGGTGGGTAACTTGTCTGCATGTAGTGCTCTTTGGTAGGTATTTGGATGCAGGACATTTACCTTATTGATAAATCCTTACTTAGGTCTGTTTTTAGGATTTTTTCTGTTTGATTCATCAAGTCGATGGAAGTAGCCATGCCATAGGTATCTATTGGTAAATAGTATCTGTCGCAAGTGATCTTCCCTTAGATACCTATAGGATCTAGTTTTATATGATCTCATTTTCACGAAAATTATAGATTTCCCAAAGATTTGCAAATAATTGTTTTCTTTTTTCTATTTTATTCTAATTTCGAAAAAGAAGAAGAAAAAATTTGCAATTGGATTTAAAACTATAACTTATGCTTAGGTAATCCATTGGGAGATACTTCTCTAGACTGTCCCAATATCTGATTTTCCATCTTGCATAGAAAACTTTCAATTCTCATTAAGATCTCTCTTTCCGTCTTATCTTCAAATGTCAATAGTGTTGGATATTTGGCCCTTTTGAGACATTATACGTTCTAGAAGAAGTTCTAATTGATCAATAAATACAATCAATGGATTCTTTTTTGTTTCTTTAGATAGTAATCTTTTTTGAAAGGCTTAAATAGGGGGAAGTAAACCTGTTTTATTTTCTTGGAGAGTCCCTCTCCAATGTGAATGAAAAGGAAGAAATAAATCATCAGTTAGCGAGAACCTCATATATAGTGTGTTCTTAGGGTTAAACTTCATGTGTCCATATTTCTAGAAAAAGTATCTCATATTTTGTCATTTCCATCCACAAGAAAAATAATACTTAATCACAGTCTTCGAACAGCATTGGATACAACATCTATTGGATAACTTCCATCTGAGCGTTCTTTTACTCAGTTTTGATATCTGCGATCTCTCTTGATCCGTAACTCAATACGGAAATCCATGTCTGTCAAGTTAGCTTAGGTTGTTTGCCGTATCAACGATTCTAATGGAAGGGGTTAAATTATATCTGAGCAGGTATTGTATCTAGGGCCTTTTGACCCAAATTGAATGCGTCCTAACTCCCGATATGATGATTACTTATTCAATACATATTCTTGTCAAATTTTAGTGAAAATTTCTGTACCTGTGATCATTCATACCTTCTATTGTATAAGTAGTTAGTGTGGCATGGCTTCCCTTAAATTTGCATGGTTATCGACTACATGATTCCTTTCTGTTTTCCAAGTAAAAGGCTCTTCGCAAGGCAATACCAATGGTATCCGCTTGACCTTTCTAAGCGGGGCAAAATGAAACGACCATAATAAAGACGCTTACTATCTACTCTTCGATCAACACACTCCACTGGTGTTTTGAGTGGACCCTGCTACCCCCTCCCTCTCGAACCATATAGACTGTATTATTTTGATCATGAATCGTTTATTCTCTTGCAAAGGCGGGATTTTAATTCTTTTACAGACGTTCTTTTTTTAAGGTCGACACCCATTATGCGGCATAGGTGTTACATCGCGTATACAACTTAATTCGTACACCACTTTTAGCAATGGCTGTTAATGCGGCATCTCTCCACTACCAGCACCCTTGTACCATAACTTCTGCTCGTTGCAAACCCACTGTACGAATAAGCATCTACAGCTGTTTCTTTGACCGCATAGGGTTGATGCTTTTCTTGAGGCCTTATTGCAATCCACAACTACAACCGCCGGCTCGATTATAGGAGGAGACCATAATTAACGCACACGACCTTAGCGAGGCCAAATTTAGTCAATCACTAAAGTGCTCAAAGTCAGTAGGAGTACTATTAATGTGAAAATAATCTACGAAACCCTTACGCCTCCGATATAACTTAGATTATGCCTTGAAACTCAGCCATTATTAAAACAAATGAATAACACTCCTTTTGTATTCTACGTGCAAAAACCTCCCCAACACAAAAACCACCCCCCAACAACAATGAGATACAAAGAAATCATCCTCCCTACACCAAAATAAAAACACTACTGTACTAAATATAGTTAAAAGAAATCTAAATTTAATCTTTAATCCATCTAAGATTTGATTCCAGTAAAAAAAAATAGAATAGAAATGGGACAAAAAAATCCACTTGTTTCAACGGTACAACCAAAATCCACCATTCCTTTGTCGCACAACCAAAAAATTATTCAGAAGTCTACAAGGAAGATAAAAAACGGCAATTGCTATCAATAACTATAACAAAAGAATAGGAAAAAAGCTCGAATAGAAAAATAGAAGCAGACTCCCAAGTTCGAATAAACAAATTAAAAAATGGACTCAGGCTCAAGTTTCCGAAGTAAACATATAAATTCCCAAAAGAAATCATACCAATCCATATCCATATGGTACCCCAATTTATAAAAGAAAAAGAGCAATCGAAGGAATTAGAGAAAGTCATACCAAAAAGAATTTAATTCTGAACCACGTAAACTAAAACGCGTATTCCTACGCAAACTAGTAGTCTCTCCTACGTGAAATGAATTGTTGGTATAGCTTTTTGTCATATTTTTATTGATCTCATAAATATGAGTTTAGAAATAACATAAGAAAAAAAGATACAAGATATCTCGTTCAGGGTAAAATATATCCTTTAACTTGAATTTTTTATTTGGAGGATTTTGGACATTTCGGGTTACGTGTTTTTTAACTTTTAAGAAAGTCTTAAGTTCTGTTTTTGAAGTTATTACCTCCTTGCTTTGTTTATTTCGTCTTTGGATGGAACAAATGACTCTAATTCGTCCATTTGCCTAGTCTAGTTTTGACATTTTGTACTATAATTTTACAACCACGGAAAGTCTTATTTTCATATTTCCTGTATTCCTTTGCTTAAATACTTGATTATGCAATTGTACTCTTTTGGATAAGGTCTTTGATTTGAATTTAGAACTATTATTATTTACGCTAGATAAATAAAGAAAAACCAATTCCTTTGAATCTTTTGTATCTTTCAAATCTTCGATATCCTTCGATCTTCGGTAGTGCTTTGAATCCCTTTATGGGATTAGTTCTATAATATTATACGCTTCCGGCTTGCTTGAATAAATAACGACTGTGTTCATTATTTTGACCACGTAATTCCATCATGTATTTCGTATTTAGAACTAGACTGATTCTTTCCAGGTGAAATATAGCTAGGATGATGGTGTCCATTCTCTAGGCGAATGTGGAACATTCCATTGGTAGGGCTTCCGTAAGTAACCTGCGAAAGTAACATTTTTGCTTCTCCGCAATCGGTTTTTTTTCTCCCATTTTTCTTTTCTGTAATATGTTTTCTCCTAATTTTTCTTTTTTTATTTTCAAATAAGAAACATTGTATTTTGTTTGAAAAATAAGGAAGTTCAAGCGGGTTAATTACCATATATAACATAAGACTTCTCCCCCAATTTCTGTTTAATCGAGCTTCTCGATCTTCATTATACCTCAGAAGTAGAAAGAATGCAACTCCATTCTGTCCGAAAACCTTAGAATTTCTTGATAGTTGGATAAATTGGTAAGCCAGGTCAGCTGATACGCTTAAAAAAGGTTCTAGTTTCTATATATTCCCTTTTAAGCTTTCTCTTTTGATGTCGGGCAAAGTTGAAAACCAGAAATATCTATTACTTTCCTAATGTTTCCGACACTTTTCAAATAAAACCCTCTCGTAGAGTATTTTATAATGTTTTTCGGTAAATATTTGTAGATACTACCCGAACAGTTTCCTTTTTTATTCATGTCCACCGTTCTTATAGAGGTTAGTAATCAACAATAGTGTCCTTGCCCAATAAGACCTAAATTCTAGGTTCCTCCTAATTTTTCTTATAATCAGAACATGTTTTCTTTTTTTCTTTTCATTTTGGATCTAAGCATATTACGAGAACACAAGTGTACTAATTTTTTTATTTGATCTATATCTTGTCTACTAGTATTGTAAAGTACTTTAGGAGCTTAATGAACTATTTTAGTAAAAATCAATTTCTCATCAAATTCCGTTCGGCGATTCGCGCCAAAAATTAGCGAGGTTCTTGGATTTCCTTTTTGATCGATGATAACGCTGCATTGTCGTATATTTTTAGCGGTATTATTATACATCTTCGCATTTGAACCCTTGTACCTTACGCACAATTACAATTCTTCGTAATTACTTCGGATCTTTTCTATGAGGCATTTGGGGCTACGCGTTCTTTGATACATTGCAATTATACATCACCTATACGAGCATTGATTCGTACTGTTATAGCACTCTCTATATCGAATACACATCATTTTTTTGAGCTCCTACTGTATCTTGTGCACATTTATAAGGGTCTGAGGTTGAATCTATTATTTTGATGTTCAATTTTGTTATTTCAATGCTTAAAAAGATGAAAAAATATTTTGTTTTCAGAAGATAGATACCTAGTTGTTTAATTTCAATACTGTGTTGGGGGGGTGGGTTGTTATAATTTTCGAGAATCGAAGAAATTGACTTGTATTGGGCATTTTACTTGGCAAGTATGGAAATGGGCTGTCTCTAGGCTAGCAGTTTTTTATGATACTTCTGCCCATTTTCATAAAGTATTCGACATTCTGGTTTAACAACCGGCTACCTCTAATTTCGTATCTTTCCCTATATTACCCATACTGTGTTTCCGTGGGTCTATTGTAACCGGTTGTCGGGATAATATCGTACCATGAGATTTTCCAACTACGACTGTGCTATTATTTTCGTGTCATTGCTCTTCATCTGCTTTTTACTACCTTTCGCAGTATATCTCAAGTGGTTCGATGTGCTTGAAGAGCATAGTTACCAAAATAAATAGGATTGCCTCGTAGGATGTTTCACTTCATTCTTCCTCGTAGTGTCTGTTTACTGCAATTTTGGTTTCTTTTGGTGTATAGTCGATTGGTGTTCTCCTTTAGTTTCCATCTCTACCTGCAAACTGGACATGAGAGTTTTCTTCTCATCAGCGGTCCGTCGCGAATCTTAAGAGTGAGAAGTGTGCAAAATTTCTCTAATTCCACAATATCTCAAATTTACTATATACAGCATTATAGAAAATGGAAAAGCTAGGATTTTTTTA
Source organism: Oryza meyeriana var. granulata (assembly GCA_003991445.1). NCBI lineage: Eukaryota > Viridiplantae > Streptophyta > Magnoliopsida > Poales > Poaceae > Oryza > Oryza meyeriana. The sequence continues at coordinate 31,359 of RYFJ01003135.1, read as the reverse complement.
ATATTGAATTTATTAAAATACTACAAATATATAGTCAGAAAGAAGTATCTAGAATATATCGTATGATTGTATTTTAGTTACTAGTATTCTATATTTAATGATATCCATTTATAGATTAATGGTTAACCTTTTTTTGTATAAATATCGATTTTTAATATTGTTACTCTTGATTGAATCGCGGTAAAGTTTGAATATCATAAATGTTGTGGGTGAATATTGTACTCTTTTCCTTATCTTATGGCTTAATTTTTTCATAAATTATCAAATCAGATAAGGCAATTTTTTGGTTTGTTCCGCCATCGTCCACCAATTGAGTATTTGGGATTGTTGTCAAGAAATCCCTATTCGAGTCATTAGTCTGTCTTACCGACTGCTTGCTCCTTTAAATGTTAGGTTTGAATCTCGCATGGAGCTTTCCAAGAAAATTTCTTTATGAGTCAATTTCTCTCAGTTTTTATAACTACCGGACAGCCTCTTTGTTATTCTGAAAAATTGTATTTCTTGTTCAATCAATTAGTGATTCAATTCTCTGGTTATTTTATATATTGATGCTTGTATCACATTCTTTAATGATGTATTCATAGACCATCATATCGGAATCCTATATCTTTTTATGTTCTCTTCCTTTCTTTTTATCATCCTCCTTTTATCCACGGCTCCTTTGTTTGCTGCACAACTTAGAATCCTATTTCTTTTTTAAAGAATAATTGCAGTTGCTACATGGTATATTTGAGTAGATTTACTCATTTATGATAGATGTATTTGATTCATATAATGACTGTTCGTTTAGTAGGTATTCTCGACATACGAGGCAATAGGTTGTTATTAGTTCAGTTTCTATAATTACATAGTGAGGTTATTGCATTTTTGTATCTGCCTTTTTGAACCCTAAAGAAAAAACTAAGCATAGCAATTTTATTAAAAATTTCTTGCCATTTTCGATTAAATAAGTATAGAAAGAGGGTAGATTTCTTCTTTTTCAGGGATTTTAGGGAAAATAAGGCTCTTGTTTATTTTTTATTCTATTACTGATTACAGAATGGGAAGAACAGGGTTGGTTATTCTTCATCTACGAATATCCAAATTTTGACTCCTATACTCCATAGATAGTTCAAATTGGATAGCAGCAATAATCTAATTTTACGACGAATTGTGTTGGAGGGGAAGTCTACCCTTTTTGATGCATTCAGCACGCACATTTCTTTTCGCCCGTTCGATACGGGCCTGCAATTTTACTTTTACTCCCTTTATATCAGTTTTTTAGTTTAATTCCAATGGCTTTTTTCATTGCCTTTCGGAATGAACTCTATTTTTTTAATTGCAAAGCTAATATATTGTCTGCAAGAATGTTAGGGTTGTTTATAGGTTCTTTCACTTTTTCGATCCAATATGAAGTGCTCTGGTTTACAGAATTAACTCTTTTTGTAGATCTTTCTCTAATTCTTGATTGCTCCTTTTTTCTTTGTAAATTGGGGAATCCAATAGGGATTATGACATGGATTGTATCGATTTCTTTTTGAATTTTATATGCGTAATTACTGGTCCGGAACGTTGAGCCTGAGTCCATTTTCGCTTATTTGTGTAATTACTTGTACTTCAAACTTGATCTGATTCTAATTTCTATTCGAGCCTTTTTTTTCCTATTCTTTTGTATATAGTTTTGATACATATTCCGTATTCTTTTATCTTCCTATAGACCTTCTGAATAATTTTTGGTTGTGCAAAACCAAAAGAATGGTGATTTTTGGGTTGTACCAAGTCTGAAACCAGACTGGATTTATTTTTGTGTCCCATATTTTCTATTGCTATTTTTTTTTACTGGGAATCAAATCTTAGATGGATCTAAAAGATTATTTAGATTTCTTTACTCTATTAGTACAATTGTTATATGACACATGGTTTTTTTATGGGAGAACTACGTCCTCAAGCCCGAGGTCTGAATTTATTCATAATAGTACTCCTACTGACTTTGGCTTTGATGATGAATATAAATTTGCTTTGTCGAAATCCCTATAATGAGCAGATTTGCTGCTTGCCGAAATAAACCAACTTTGATGATGGGATAAGATGCTCGAGTGTAAGGCATGAGGTTCAATATCATAACAGTTTTTTTTCGTAGTAACTCGCCAATGAATCTCATCAAGAACTCTTTGTACTTTGAAAACGGACATATGGATACATTTTTGTGCTTTGAAAACCCGTTCGAGACTTAAGTAAACGACCGTTGGTACTTTTTCTTGCGAGTTTCCTTAGGCCCACTCTTCTTCTTCTTTATCCTGGGGGTATAACTTTACCCAGTTTGAAACTTGTCATAAATAAGGTTATTCCCGCTTAACCTATTTCTTTTTTTTTATTTTTGAATCTTTCTATTCTAAATTCAGTTAACGATGAGATTTAGTATGCCTTCTTGCACTTTCATAACTCGTGAAATGCCGAGTAGAAACGAATTCCCCCAATTTGCGACCTAGCCGATAGGATTGTTATGTAAATAGGTATATGTTCCTTTCCATTATAAATCGTGATTGTATGGCCAACCATTGCGGGTAAAATGCTAGATGCCCGAGACCACGTTACTATTGTTTCTTTCTCCTCCTTCATATTGACCTTTTCTATTTTTGCCAATAAATGATGAGCTACAAAAGGATTCATTTTTTTTTTCGCGTCACAGCTAATTACTCCTTTTTTTCCATTTTAAAGAGTGGCATTCTATGTCCAATATCTCGATTGAAGTATGGAGGTCAGAATAATATAGAATAATGATGAATGGAAAAAATAGAAAATCCTTTAGGTGGATAAGGGGCGGATGTAGCCAAGTGGATCAAGGCAGCTGGATTGTGAATCCACCCCATGCGCTGGTTCAATTCCCGTCGGTGTCGCGCCATAGCATTATTGCAAAATTCCAAAAATGCAATTTTCAATATTCCTAGTTACGTATTTTACTTACGGCGACGAATAATAAAACTATCACTATAGTTTTTTTCCTTTTCCTAGTTCTTCTTCCAAGTGCAGGATAAAACCCCAAGGGGTTGTGGTTTTTTTTTCCTACCAATGGGGGCTTTCCCTTCACCACCCCCATGGGGGTGGTCCACAGGGTTCATAACTACCCCTCTTACTCACGGGGCTTTAACCTAGCCAACACTTTAGATCTGGCTCTACCCCAAACTTTTTTGGTTTCTCCCAACATTACCCACTTGTCCAACTGTTGCTAAGCAGTTTTGGGATACCAAACGGACCTCCCCAGATGGTATCTTAAAGTGGCAGATTTACCTTCTTCTTGCAATCAAGTTTTGCTACAGCACCTGCCTGCTCTAGCTAATTGCCCCACCCCTTCCACGTGTGATTTCTATGTTATGTATGGCGCGTGCCTAAGGGCATATTGGTTGAAGTAGATTCTTCTTTTCTCTCAAAAAACCCTTTCCCAAATTGTACAAGCTTCTTCCAAAGCATATGGCTTTCTAGATGTATATGACAATCTCTAGACAGATGGATCTTATATGAATAGTGTGATGAAGTACCGACAATGAGTGGATATATAGGAAAGGAATCCAAATATTGCCGAATCGTCATGTTATGGTCTTCTACATCCTAGGTCTCCATGTTCCGTCATCTGGCTTATTTCTTCCATGTAGGCATTTAGATCGAATGACTCTATGAAATTACACATCGATACTTCTACATATTATGGGTAACGTAGGAGACATCCCTATTTTCCCGGGGGTCCTTAATTACCACTACTTAGCTTTCAATTCGCATTTGACCATCAAATTAAATGTGAATAACCCGTCCTCCTCTCTTTGAAACAAGGGGCGCTTCCGGTTCTGTGCGTGCTTCAAACAATTTTGTCTTCTCCATATTACCATATCTCTAGAGACAATAATTTTCTATGAGGAACTACTGAACTCAATCATTCGACTTTTTTCTGTAAATACTACATATTTGATTCCATCCTTAAATCGACTTTCCCTCCTATGCTCTGAGCTCTAGTATTGATAAGAATTCGAGTTCTTATTGTTCTTATGTTATGGTATGAATATACATACCAATTCGTTATGTATGGATGATGGATGAGATTCATGGATAGAGAGCCAGTTCCAAGAGATGGATGATTCCGGTTCGCGGTGCATCCAACAGGAATTGAACCCACAAATTTACCAGTTATGAGTTGGGGCGTTTTAAAACATTCAGCCATGGATGCTTAACAGGGAAATCATCGGTACATCGTAAATAACCAATTTTCATATAGAAAGACATATCATAGAAAAATGAAATCAAAAATATTCGGAGATGACTCTGAAAACACCTCTCCGGATCCTTGAATTGAAAGAGAGATTGAGAAGGATCAAGAATCCTAATTCTCGCTATTTGGAATGGATCCAATTCTATTGGAGTCTGACTCATAGTGATGCAATTTCTCTTTAGCAAAGAATGACCTTGGTTATCAAAGGATTGAACAACCGGGATCCATTTACTTATGATACCTAGTTGACATTGATAACAAGGATCTAATGAATTATGAGTTTAATACATCCTCTTTAACAGAAAGACGTATATTCCTTGCTCATCACTTATTCCCAAACTTCGTATGGGGCTAATCGTTTTCATTTGCCGTCTCAGGGAAAATCCTTTTCGTTCCGCTTAGCCCAATCAGGTATTTTAGTGATAGGTTCTATAGGAACTGGACAATCCTATTTGGTCAAATAGCTAACGAAAAATTCCTATATTCCTTTCATTAAGGTATGAGGGCTTCTTATTCCACAAGAAAAGAACGAAAGCACCTGTTCATTCTTTCATATACTAGGGGTTTTTACTTGGAAAAGACAATGTTCCATACTAAAGGATTCGGGCCCATAACCACAAGTTCCAGTGCACTAGATCTTGTAGCACTTAGCAACGAGGCCCTATGAATAGACATATAGAATTTTTTGGTCGGGCAATTCGAAATGAATCATTGAGTGAAAAAGGAGCAAAGAATGACAAAAGACGAGACTCTACTAGTGTTCACTCTTGTGGTTTCCTCGGTTTCTGTTTTCTTATTCGGGATCTTGGTTTTCATGGTTCTCATCTCTGCAACTCGTGATTTTCGCGAGAGAATAACCAAATCCAAGTTGGTGAAGATCGTGATTTGGGCTGGCATAGTAGTGATTACCTTTGCAATTGCGGTTTGAATCTATTCGATCTTTATCTTTTTGCTTGAAGAACGAATAAAATCCCTTGTTGAAGCCCTTTATGATAAGCTTCCCTGGATCTGGGAAGTTTCTCTTTCACAGTATTGGGATCATTTGATCGATTTCCTTGATCGCTACTTATGGGTATGTGCTCAAAGGATACAAACACGGATTCACAAACAAAAAGGGGAATTCGTAGTCACTTTTTCCTGTCGCGTAAAAAAAAAGGCTTTACGCGAGAGCAATAGAGGTTGGGATACATCTATCTTTTCTGAGCAACCTCTTTTGGATTCTTAAGACCACCCTTGCAGTAGGATACTGTCTGCTTTGGGTTCTTTATTATATTATCTCCTTCGAGGGATTTTTAGGATCATTTAGGCTATATTTAGTCTATTTTGGCTTTTACTGTCTCCTTTTCTCAGGGGGTCGTTAAGGACCTCAGAAGATAGAGGAGAGCGCCGGGCGCAGATTTCCAGAATACTTCTACAAGGAATGCTCATTGAATGCGCATTCTCCATATTATGCCTTGAAGAGGACTCGAACCTCCACGCTCTTTAGCATGAGATTTTGAGTCTCCCGTGTCTACCATTTCACCATCAAGGCATCTTGAAAGTGATATCTATCTAATGTGATATATGGAATATATGACAAAGGTGGAGTCTTCGAGTATTTCGATCGATCGGTCATATAGGCCTAAGTCAGACATTAAATAGCTTCGATTTGCATTATCCGTAGGACACCTTATATGTATCAAAATCAAAAAGATGCACAATCCAATTTCTCGATTCAATAGAAGCCCAAAGAGGTGCATACGGTACCCAAATAAGGATAGGATAGATATGTCAAAAGCAGGTCTGATTACACCTATTCCTAATCCTAAATAGAATGTAAGGAGGTGGGGATTTCTATGTAAACAGAGTATCCTATTTCCATAGGCTTGAATGACCCCTTCTCATAATAAGAATGTGCACAATCTGGTCCGGTATGGAATAAACTTATAATCTGATGATCGAGTCGATTCCATGATTATAGGTTCATAACCCTAGCGCCCATTCCCATTTTGGGCGGAACAGATCTACTAATTCTTTTATTCCAGTTAGTAAGAGGGATCTTGAACTAAGAAATAGACCTAGCAGCTAAAAAGAGGGTATCCTAAGCAATTGCAAGAATAGGGTTTTCATTGATATTCCTGGTATAGTAAGATGCTAATCCACACATATAGTCATACTCAATTCGATGGAATGTTTTGATTCTAAAGGGGATCTTCTTATAATTTCGCACATAATGGGTTATTTTCTTGGTTTTATCCCAATCATTAATAACTTGACTATTTTTAGATAATAGTAAGATAGAAGAACGCGCTCGTAAGGAGTCCTATTGAAACCAAGAAATATAGGCCTGCTTGCCATCCACACCAGAATAGATAGAGTTTTCCGCGAAGAAAACCTGCTAGTTGGAAGGCCCCCCCCCCTCCTAGGGATAAGAGACATATGGCTAAAGAGAGAACCAAAAAAGGATCTTTCATGTATAATCCTACATAATCTCGAAAATGTTATCAGTTTCCAGTAACATAGACCAAATTAATACAATGCAAGCAAAAGTTCCTAGAATTCATGGAGATATAGAAAAGCATATAAGTTATCATGCTTGCATATCCATCTTTTGATCTCCAACACATTATTCCAATAATTACATATCCGATTTGCCCTATGGACAAATATGCAAGCATACATTTCATGCTTGTTTGAGTAATAGCAAGGAGATTCCCTAATATCATGCTAAGAATAGCTAGGATTTCCAGAAGAAGATGCCATTCGTTTGATGAGAAATAAAAAGGAATATCGAGAATTCGCGTGGCTGAAGCTGAAGCAGCAACTTTCGAAGTAACAGAAAGAAAAGCAACGATTGGAGTGGGGGAGTCAGAGTCAAAAAGAGGATTCCTCGCTTCTTTCTCTCATGCAAAACCATGCATGAGACTTTCATCTCGCATGGCTCCTAAGTGATAAAAGAAAGAAGAACTTGTCTTCTTTCTTTTTTGATTACCTTCCTCACGTATGTATAAGATCGAATTCATTCTTTTTTCGATAATCGATTTCGAAAAAAGAACGACTAATCCTTAACTTTTCGAGGAATCCTTCATCAGTGGTTGTGAATGACTGACTTTTTCAATCGTTTAGACCTTGGTTCCGTAGGAGCAAGTCAGAAAAGTTGAGAAATAGAACCATCTGATTTGATTCGTTCCCAATAGCCATGAGATGATCATCTTAGGGTGATCCTTTTGTCAACGGATGCTCCTATTACACTCGTAGTCTCTGAAGGATGAGAACCCACTATGTAGCATCTACATCGATAATTCAAGCATTGTATGCGTCATTAGTCTGATTTTTTTGTAGGAACTACCTGTAATAACGAGCTTGCAAAATGGATCTGTTTATCATAAAGAGATTCATTGTTCCTGATCTGCCTGCCTGCTTTTTTGGCTTTTTTCATTGTTTTTTTTTTTATTTCACCTTAATTGTTATTTGAACAAAAAAATCACAATAATCTTTTGGTAAAAGTTCTGTCTTGGTCAGAGTGGGGATAGCATTACTCTTTTGCATATCTATGGAGTTTTGCAAAACCAAACACCTCAGAGATAGATATAGAGGTAGGAATTTGTCGAACGAACCACACTCCTTTGTAGACGTCAGGAGTCCATTGATGAAAAGGGGCTGGGGAAAGCTTGAACCCAAGTCCTATAGTGATGGATATAAGCGCAATTGAAATTCCTGGGGAGTTATACATTTGTGTATTGATAAGACTGTTCACAATTTCTTGAAGCTCGATCTCCCCCCAGATGAACCATATAGCCAAAGAGAAACCATGAAGCCAGAATAGAAGAGCTTGCACCACCCATGAGTAAATATTTCCCAAATTTAGTAGCCTCATTAGACCGTAGATCTCTCTGGTATATCCAGACAATAGGTAGGAACATAAACTGAAACATTCTGGATGCTACAAAGATAGTTTTAAATCGTTAGCACCACATAAAAACATTCCCCCTAGAGTAGCTATTAATACGAATAATAGAAACTCTGTATAGCCTTTTCTGTACATTCAATGTACTCTAGACGGATAGAGGAATACATAAAGTTGAACATAAATAAAATAAAAAATTGAAAAGATTTCGTTGAAATTGTTCGTTTGGAAATTCCCCGAAAAGCTAATTAAAGGCTCTTCTCTCATCGGAACAATAGGGCCGTTATGCTTATTACTAAACTTGTTGAAGAGATGAAATAGAACCAAGGTCTGATCTTTTTTATCAGAGGTTAAATCGATCATCAGAAGAAGAATTAGGCCAAAATTAGGATAGCATTCTGGGAAAATGAAACCTTCCCTGGAAGAGAAGCAAATGAAACGCTTTCATAAAAATTCTCGTAGAATCGAGAATGAAGTTTTCATTTCTGTAAATGCACAGATCAATGAATTAGTAACTGCATCCAATTCTCCAAAAAGTCCGATTGTTTCGATTTTTGGAATGGGATATTACGAAATCCCCATGAATCAGGATTAAACCTCCATAAGATTCCTCTTTCTTATTCTTAAGCAAGCCCCATGAGAGGGCTTGAAGTTGATCATGAAATTTCTGTTTTCTCTTTCTTTTCCTTTTTGTTTGTTTCGAGAAAGATATCAATGCTGATTCTCTCCTTCTATTGATTCTTTTCGATCGAGATCTTATGGATGCCATGTGTCTACATATCCTAGATTCTGTTCATGGATTAATGAAAATGTGCAAGAGCTCTATTTGCCTCTGCCATTCTATGAGTTGCTTCCTTTTTGCGTATGGCACCCCCACCCCCTTTGGCAGCATGTACTAATTCGGAACTTAATTTGAAAGCCATATTTCGACCCGGATGCTTTTGGGATGCTTCTAATAACCAACGAATGGCAAGTGCTCTTCCTTGTTTAGATCCTATTTCAATCAGAACTTTCCGCGTCGATCCTTTTTTATTACGTCTTGTTTTTACTCCTATATTGGGAGGCACTCTACTATTGGTTGACGTAAAACCAACAGTGGATTTGTTTCTGTCTTTTGTTGAATCTTTTTTCATGGCTGATAGAGAATTTTTGATAAGCCAATGATTTTTTTTTTTTTTTCCGTCTTTCATAATATGGTTAACCACTAGGTTAACTAATCGATTACGAAAAATTGGATCGAATTTTGCAGTTCTTTTTTTTGCAGTACCTCGACGTGACATGAGTGTGAAAGATGTTCAAGAATCTGTTTTCTTTTTATAAGGGCTAAAAATGAATCACTTATTTTTTTTTGGCTTTTTGACCCCATATTGTAGGGTGGATCTCAAAAGATAGGAAAGATCTCCCTCCAAGCCGTTGTTGACGCTGAAAACTGCCGGGGCCGTTCGGCACCTTGGAGACACGCGAAGGCCTGGGAGATTTGGCTTCACTCCAGTGCAGGTCCTAAGGATGTTATGAGGTTCGTAGACGTGGCCAGTCAAATTTGACCCCGCAATTGACAAGCAGATAGAAAATATTAGTTCAGTGATCCAATCGGCCGATAAGAATCCTACCAGCCGATTGCCCGAAGGAATGCTTGAGCATCGGCCGTAAACCTAAGGTACTGCCCGCGCCCGTGCCCGGGTCCTCGTCCGTGCTCGCGCCTGGGTCCTTGCTCGTGCCGCGCCTGGGTCCTTGCCTGCGTTGCCGATTAACCAATAGCACTTGCGCATCGGATAAGAAGCCCGCCCACTGATAGAATGATGATAATATAAGCAAATAATAAGCCAGCCGACTGCCGAGAAAACACTTGGACATCGGCTAGAAGCCGATGAAAAGAGTAGATATGCACAATAATAATTAATAGACAATGCAGTCGGCTTTATCTCAGTCAGAAAGATAACTTATCATCTAAGCACTCCGATAAAACATCGCCTAAACATCCATCGGCCTTAACAAGGATAAATCGTATTATTATTCAATGCTAGTAGGTCAAAACTCAATTGATGCAGATAGATTAATAATAATAAAAGAACTCGATGAGCCGATAGAGCTAATGCAATTGTGATGTAACGATAGAGCTTGCATAAATCTATCAACCTAACAGGAACAATTTATCGCTGCAGTTTAGTAAGGTCGGACCCAACCGATGTAGCACAAAATGATGATAAACTACCCCCGGTAGCCGATAAAAAAACTATGCACGCGTGATGTGGTATATCTACTCGGTGACTAAGAGATCAAACTTAAACTGATGCAGCTGTAGACAGAATAGGTACACCGTGGTAACGGATGACGAGTCTTACCCTCTCGCAGGAGTTCGGACCTAACCGATGCAAGCTCCGGCTCGAGAAGCAAGAACCCGTGGAAAAGGTGGCGATGCGCCGAAGTTGTATTCGATCGATTAGATAGTTTACCAAGTAACCCGAGCATCATATTTATACCCCGAGGTTGATACAGTCCCTGATCAGACACGAACAGGAGTTTCCTATCTATAAAAGGAAAAATAACAGCCCTGATCGGGACACGAAGATCAGGTTTCCTAAAAAATTATTAGAGCCTACCTAATTTATAGTAAATAATTAACTACCATGCCCTTGGTCTTTCACGATTCTTCCTATACTCGGTTCTTCTGGATTAATTTCCATCGACTGACATAATCTCTTTTCCTTAACCGGGTCCGATACGAATCGTAACCAATTTTGGTTGTCACACATGCCCCAATTTCGGAGTTTGTTATTCAAAACTTGAAATTTCTTACTGTCTGGCTTCAGCAATTCTTTCCATGGCCTCTCGCCCGCCAATCCGCTTCTCACTGACCGACCACCCACCCCTCCTCTCGTCCACTCACGCGGTGTCGCCTCAGCTCCCACAACGTCCCGATCCGCAACACCTTCTCCTCTCGATCGCCACGCCACCAACCTCGCGACACTCGCCTCAACTCGCGCAGCCCCTACTCGCACCATCCCACGCACTTACCTCATACCACACTCCGCTTCTCTCCCTCAACCCACCCCACACACACACCCACACCCCCCCCCCCACAGAAATCCACCCTCCGCGCCTACTACTCTCTCGCGCCTCCGCACTCCTCCACTCCCCCTCGGCTCTCTCTGCTATTACCCGCTGCTCCAAACCCCTCTGTTACCACCCCCCCATCCATCCCTCACAACCCACGTCAACCACACAACTACTTCATGCGAAATAACCACCTCTTCACACATCCCGCCCAACCCCCCCAAACGACATCCTCCCCTCCGCGTCGCGCTCACACCCCGCCCCCAGACCCACAACCCATCCCTCGACACGGCCCGCCGCCCCCACCACATCGCACTGCCGGCCGCACAACCAACTCTAACTCTCAACCCCGCTCTCCTCTCACGCCCCCGCCACTGCCCCCCCCCCCCCCCCCTCCCCTCCCCCCACCCACCTCCCCACCACCACAACTCGCCTGCACACTCGCCTCCCCCTCCTCACCACCACACCACCCCTCACCTCCTTCCCTCTGACCCAACCTCCCTCCGCACCCCACACTCCCTTCCGCTACCCCTTCGCTACTCGCCCCGCCGCCACCCACCCGCACACTCCTACCTCACCCCACCCCACACTCTGGCACTACTCACCCGCACCCGCCCCGACACGCCCCTAACCACCCTGCTCTCCTTCATCTCCGCGCCCCCCCCCTTCCTCAACACCGCACCACCTCATCCCCTCCCCACCCCCCCTGCTCACTCTCTCGACTAACCTCTCTCTTCCTGCCCACCTCCTACGTAATCACCGCACACACATTGAGCCAATTCCTGGCTTCTGATATTCTTTCTGATAATTGTACTCAGGGAAGCTCTGGATACTCTGGTCGATGCCCCCAAATAGCAGTTTGATGATAGCTGAGAGATCCATCTGTTTGCCCCAGCCATTGAATCGCTCCACCGCCCTTCAATGATCAACTCTGTAATGTGTTCACAATATGCCCAGATTGATTGATCGAATGCATGGTGACTGCTTCATATTTATCAGTCTCTTGAAGTGGCTCTGTGGAATTTGCTGCGATAGTTATGGCTCGATCTGCATCAACCAGAACAGGTTTTGGTATTTGTGACGTCTGAATCGGCTTGGATCTTCATATTTTCCGAAGGATCTAGACAAGCTCTGAATCAATCAATGTTCTGCTCCACTTGTTGTTTTTATTCTTCGTCAAGTCTTCATTGTGATGGGATTATATTGTCTGGTGCTGACCTCCTTTCCACCATGTCAAAGTTCTGTGTCACCGGGCCCCGTGCCAAAAATGTGTTGACGCTGAAAACCGCCGGGGCCGTTCGGCGCCTTGGAGACACGCGAAGGCCTGGGAGATTTGCTTCACTCCAGTGCAGGTCCTAAGATGTTGAGGTTTGTAGGCGTGCCAGTCAATTTGACCCCACAATTGACAAGGAGATAGAAAATATTAGTTTAGTGATCCAATCGGCCGATAAGAATCCTACCAACCGATTGCCGAAGGAATGCTTGAGCATCGGCTGTAAACCTAAGGTACTGCCCGCGCCCGGGCCGGCGCCCTCGCATGTGCCCGGCCGGTCCTCGCGCCCGGGTCCTTCGCTCGGTGCCCGACTACCAACAGCACTTGCGCATCGGCTAAGAAGCTGATAGAATCGATAATATATAAGCAATAAAAGCCAGCCAACTGCCGAGAAAACACTTGACATCAGTTAGAAGCCGATGAAAGAGTAGATATGAGCAGAATAATATCATAGACAAGTGCAGTCGGCTTTAATCTAGTAGAAAGATAACTATCACTAAGCACTCCGATAAAACATCGCTAACATCCATCGGCTTAACAAGGATAATCTATTATTAGCAATCTAGTAGGTCAAACTCAATTGATGCAGCATAGAGATTAATAATAATCAAAGCAAACCTCGATGAGCCGATAGAGCTAATGCAATTGTGATTGTACGATAAGACGCTTGCATAAATCTATCAACCTAACAGGAACAATTTATCGCTAGCAGTTTAGTAGGTCGGCACCCAACCGAATGTAGCACAAACTGATGATAAACTACCCCGTAAGCCGATAAAAACTATGCAACGCGTGATGTGGTATATCTACTCAGACTAAAAGAGATCAAACTTAACTGATGCATGGCTGTAGACCGAATAGGTACGAGCCGTGGTAAGGGGTGACGAGTCTGTACCTCTCGCACGGAGTTCGGACACTAACCGATGCAGCCGGCTTGAGAAGCAAGAACCTCCATCGGAAAAGGTGGCGATGCGCCGAAGTTGTATTGATCGATTAGATAGTTTTACAAGGTACCCGGGCATACATTATTTATACCCTGAGTTGATACAGTCCTGATCGGACACGAAACAGGAGTTTCCTATCTATAAAAGGAAAAAACAACAAGCCCTGATCGGACACGAGATCAGGTTCCTAAAAATTATTAGAGCTACCTAATTTATAGATAAAATATTAACTGCCATGCCTTGGTCTTCACGATTCCTTCCTATACTCGGCTTCTTCTGGATTAATTTCCATCGACTGACATAATCTCTTTCCTTAACCGAGTCCGACACGAATCGTACCAAATTTTGGTGTCAACAGCCGTACATACGACTTTCATCGAATACGGCTTTCCACAGAATTCTATAGGGATCTATGAGATCGAGTATGGAATTCAGTTTACTCACATAAAATTGAGTATCCGTTTCCCTCCTTTTCCCGCTAGGATCAGAAATCCTGTATTTTCCATATCCATACGATCAAGTCCTTACGTTTCCGAAATAGTGTAATGGAAAAAGAAGTGCTTCAAATCATTGCTATTTGACTCAGACCTGTTCTGCAAAAGTCGAGGTATTTTGAATTGTTTGTTGACATGGACAAAGTAAGGGAAAACCCCTGAAAGAATTTCCATATTGACCTTGGACATATAAGAGTTTTGAATCGAATCTCTTTAGAAAGAAGATCTTTTGTCTCATGGTAGCCTGCTCCAGTCCCCTTATGAAACTTTCGTTATTGGGTTAGCCATACACTTCACATGTTTCTAGTGATTCACATGGCATCATCAAATGATACATGTCTTGGGTAAGAATCTACAACGCACTAGAATGCCCTTGTTGACAATTCTTTACTGCGACAGCATCTAGGGCTCCTCGAATAATGCGATCTCACACCGGGTAAATCCTTAACCCTTCCTCCTCTTACTAGTACTACAGAATGTTCTTGTAAATTATGGCCAATACCAGGTATATGAGCAGTGATTTCAAATCCAGAGGTTAATCGTACTCTGGCAACTTTACATAAGGCAGAGTTGGGTTTTTTGGGGTTGATAGTGGAAAAGTCGACAGATAAGTCACCTGTCCTGTCCCTCTACAGAACCGTACATGAGATTTTCACCTCATACGGCTCCTCGTTCAATTCTTTTGAAGGGATCCTTTTCCTCATTCGAGAGTCTCCGCCCTTCTTCCACTCCGTCCCGAACACTAACTAAGACCAATTGAGTCATGTTTTCATGTTCTAATTGAACACTTTCCATTTATGATTAAAGGAGAAGATTGTTCTTTTACCAGACATATGCGGATCAAATCACGTCCTATAATAAGAAGAAATCTTTCTTGGTATCAATCCCCTTGCCCCTCATTCTTTGAGAATTAGAAGGATCCTTTCGATTTCCATTTCTTCATTTGGAATTTGGGCTCTTCTATCTTCGACTTATTTTTTTGGCTTTATTCTTTATTTATTTCATTTCGATTTTTCCCTCTTCCTCTAGGTACAGCGTTTGCATCAATAGAGAACCTTTTCCTCTGTATGAATCTGTATTATTCCATTCCAATTTCTTCCTGAAACTTCCCAAGAAAAATCCCGAATTGGATCCAAAATTGATGGGTTAATGTGAGCTTATCCATGCGGTTAGGCACTCTTCAAATAGGAATCCATTTTCTAACTGGCTTTCGTGCTTTGGTGAGTCGTCCAAGATCCTTTTGATGACCTATGTTGTGTTGAAGGGATATCTATATGATCCGATCGATTGCATAAGACCCACGGTAGCAATAGAACGGGGAAAGTATACAAAAAAGACAGTTCTTTTCAATTTCGATTATCTATATATTAGTTTGTTTCTATTTCTAGATATCTATTTCTATATATTTGTATTAGTTAGCAGTACTATTCTATTTGTTAGCGATCCTGGCTCTGTGAGTTCTTTCTTTCGTGATGAACTATCGGCACCAGTCCTACATTTTTTCTTTGTGGACCGAGGAGAAAGGGGGCTCAGCAGGAAGAGGATTGTACCATGAGAGAAGCACAGAGGTCAACCCTCTTCAAATATGGAACATGGATTCTGGCAATGCAACATAGTTGGGTCCTCATATTGATCCGAATGAATCAGTCTTTCTAAGGTTAATCTTTGCCTATTAGGCAAGAGGATAGCAAGTTCAAATTTCTGTCTCGGTAGGACATGGATTTCTATTACTATGAAATTCATAAATGAAAATGAAGTAGTTAATGGGAGGGCTACCATTATCCTTTTTCTTGTATGTGTTCCTAAGAGAAGGAATTTGTCCATTTCATGTTTCGAGGTCTTAAAAAAAGGGCGTGGAAACAGATATAAACTCTTGAATGGAAATTGAAAAGAAATGTAGCCCTAGTTCCTTTGGAAATGTTAAGATCTTTGGCGCAAGAAGAAGAGGCAACCCATATCATCTTGACTTGGTTCTGCTTCCCCTCTTTTTTTAAGAATACCGAGTTGGGTTCTTCTCCTACCAGTATCAAATAGAACATGTTGAACAAGATCTTCTTCATGGAAACCTGCTCGATTTAGATCGGGAAAATCGTACAGATTTTATGAAACGATGTGCTATGGCTCGAATCCATAGTCAATCCTATTTTCGATAGGACCGGTTGACAATTGAATCCAATTTTTCCCATTATTTGACTATCCATAATAGTGTGGAAAGAAAGCCCGGAGCAAGAGTGGCCTTGAGTTTCTCGCCCCTTTGCCTTAGGATTCGTTAATTCTCTTTCTCGAGGGGACGGGGAAGGGATATAACTCAGCAGTAGAGTGTCACCTTGACGTGGTGAAAGTCATCAGTTCAAGCCTGATTATCCCTAAACCCAATGTGAGTTTTTTCTATTTTGACTTACTCCCCTGCCACAATCGAACAGGAATGGATAAGAGGCTTGTGGGATTGACGTGATAGGGTAGGGTTGGCC
>RYFJ01003135.1:0-10000 GCA_003991445.1 Oryza meyeriana var. granulata | reverse complement strand
TCCAAAATTCCAAACAAATTCCCAACTTCCGTTTTTCTGATACATCTTGGAATTCTAAAATTTAAATTCTAAATTTGGAATCTCCAAAAAAATCCCCAAAAATCCCCACCTTTTCCTCTTCTTTTCTCTTTTCCTTTTCCTTCCAATTTTCCCTTCCCCTTTTCTTTTTCTTACCCTTCCTTTTTTTTCCCTTCCTGTTCATCTTCTTGGACTCTCTCTCTCTCTCTCTCTGCTTGGTAACCGCCGTGGCCGCCAATCCCGTGCCGCCCCGGACCCAGTCACCTCCACCTCCCGTCTCCTCCTCCCCACAACGCCGCCATTCCCGCGCCCATCCCGCTCCAAAACCGCATCCTCGGCCACGATTCCGCCTCCCCGTGCCCTCAAAAAGCTCTCCCGAACACACCTCTCTCGTTTTCTCCGCTCACCCAAAGCCGCCGCCGTCTGGCTCGCCGCGCCGTCGCCTGCCCCTGCTAGCCGCGCCTCCAGCCGCCACCGTGCCCATCCAGCGACGCCACGCGCAGCGCCGCTAGCCCTCTGCCGCGCCGCTCCTTGCCCCTGCCTCTGCCGCCGCGCCGCCGTCTCCTCCGGCTGCCCAGCGCGCCGCCCCGAGGCAGTGCGCCGATCCCCGAAGCTACTGCCGCGGCCTGGCTCCGCCACCGGAGCGCTGCCGTCGTCTTCAACCCGAGGAGCTCTCCGTCCCCTCCTCGCCGTCCCCGCCGCCGGTCGCTGTGGCACCGTCGTCGGTACAT
The DNA here is from genome assembly GCA_003991445.1 of Oryza meyeriana var. granulata. Lineage (NCBI taxonomy): Eukaryota > Viridiplantae > Streptophyta > Magnoliopsida > Poales > Poaceae > Oryza > Oryza meyeriana. Next base: position 9,251 of record RYFJ01003135.1, on the reverse strand, counting down.
CCGCCTCAGCGCCATGCTCCGTCGCCATCGACGTCGCCATCACCCGGAGCCCGACTCCCCTCTCCACCGTCGTCGCCCAACAACCGCTGCTCAACATCGTCACCGTCCCTCCTCGTCGCCGTCTGGCTTCGCCCGCCTCTGCGTCGTCAACCTCGTCGTCGTCCTCTGCGCCTCTCGCCGCCGCCTGCCGTCTCCGGTCTGCCATCTACAGCCGTCGCCGTCCTTCGCCGCCCCGAGGTGAGCATCATCCCTCTGCGCCAGCCCCTACTGCTTTTCCTTTCCCGAAGTCCAGTGCCGCCCTTCTCCTGTGTGCCGTTCCCTGCCGGCCGCCGCTTTGTGCCAGCCTGCTGCTTGCTTTGTGCCAGCCTCACGCCTGTCGTGTCGATTGATTAGCAACAGAGGGGTGTGGATTTGCCCTGTGAATATTATTGTAGTAATGATTTAATGCTACGAACCTTTCGTGTTAGGTCAAATAAGCAAAAGCTAACTGAATGAAACCTGAAAGTTACAATGAGTATTTGTACGAGCGGTGAAATAGGATATGTGCTAGTACTACTTTGTCTTTGCGAGATTGCAGGCAAGTCATTGCCCTGTTGATCTGATATTGCCACCGATGAGGTTGTGCTGTTGGTCATTTTCTCTGTTGTTACTGTACCAAGTTCTTTGCCTTTTTCTCACACTATTGCACTATGTTCCATGTATCTTGAGCTATGTACCTTGAACTATAGCTAAAATAGATCAAACAATTTAATGTTTGTAGACTCAGCCTGGAAGCGTTGTCACTGTACAAAAAGATGCACCAGCACCTACTCACTCCAGTAAAAGTACTGCAGCTCTCAGCAAAAGTCTTTTCAACGAAAACACTGCAAATGTGGCTGCACCGAAGACATATATCACTTCACAGCAGCTGATGAATAGAACAAGAAATAATCCCAAAAGGAGGAAGGTAACTACTGCAATATGTTATCAGCTAACTGGAATCTAAATTCTTGCATCATTTGCTGAAATTTTATCAAATATGACCTTCAACTAGTAAATGTAGAAAATACATTTAACATACGTGCTGAAAACTGCAACTTGTGCAGTTTTGATTGGGTGAATTGTTCCGAGTAGTAATTTACCTTTTCTGTGATACTTGATAATACCAAAGTTGTAGAGGGTTTAGAGATGTTTGTCATCATGAAAGGTCATGATTTTAGCCTTGGAGAATTGGGAGTTATGAATTTTGTAAGTAGCCGGTCAAGTTTTGACCTTGCTCTGAACAGCAGTGGGCGTTTGTGTTTTTCGACCATGATAACTGCAGAATCTTATTTAACAAATAACTAGAAAGATGTAGAGAATTTCATGGGCTTTCCGTATTGTTAAAGAATATAATTTTTTGTTGTCTAGAACTCTAGTTATGATTTTTCTAATCAACTGTACTGCTGCTGTCTTAAAAATTCAGAGAATTTGATAGCAAACTGATTATATGTACATCACTGTTTCCATAGTTTTGATTAATTAGAACCATGTTATATCTTAATCTCGTTACATTTTGTGCAAGAATTAGTAAACTTAATATTGTTCTAATATCCCAATCTTATTCTTTTGGCAGTAGGTGGATAAGGTTTCAGTGGGAGGCTCATAATCAAGCGAGGACATAGCCGAGGCGATGACATGTTGGGCTGCTAGGAAACTCTCGAGTGTTGCATAGATGTTAGGAAGTTTTTAAAAAGTTGTCAAATAATGAGTGAACTGTACACTCGTTTATGATTTTAGCTACTATTTTCATGGTTTGGTAACATATTGAATGATTGATTATAATTAATATATGTGAGTGCAATTGCTTTTGTTATGGTTTATTGATTTGCAATGATGATTTATTAAACCAAAATTAAATGTTACTAGCGTTGCAATAAAAGCTATGCCTACGAGCCGCGATGCATGGCAATATGCTCTATGGCAACAGACTTATTTACGTTGCAAATAATAGTATTGCCACGAAATGATACTATTGCCACGCCACGACAACCGTGGCAATACCATATCATCTCTTGCAACGAATAAAAAAGCATGGCAAATGATACTTTTGCCACGCCACAGCGATCGTGGCAATAATGTATACTCTCTCGCAACGAATAAAATTACGTGGCAAGTGCTCGTATTGCCACGCCAGTGAATGTTGCGATAACGCCCTATTGCCATGCTTGGCAACGGACAGCTATGGTTGCAAGAAAAGCTAACTCTTGCAACGCCAAACTACCAATGGTTGCAAGTTCTTATTGCAACATGACTTTTTGCAACCATTGGCAACGAACGTGATTTGGTAGCAAGAACTACCTTTTGCAACCAAATTGGGCCTATTGCAATGTTTTCTCGTCATTGCGCAAGGGTTAAAAGTTTGTAGTGCGTTCCTGGTTTTCCTGTAGCTGGATTCCCTAGAACCACAAGAATCCTTAGAATGGGATTCCAACTCAGCACCTTTTGTTTTGAGATTTTGAGAAGAGTTGCTCTTTGGAGAGCATAGTACGATGAAAGTTGTAAGCTATGTTCGGGGGGGAGTTATTGTCTATCGTTGGCCTCTATGGTAGAACCCATTGGGGAGGCCTGAGAGGCAGTGGTTTACCCTGTGGCGGATGTCAGCGGTTCGAGTCCGCTTATCTCCAGCCCGTGAACTTAGCGGATACTATGATAGCACTGAATTTTGCCAATTCGGCAGTTCGATCTATGATTTCGCATTCATGGACGTTGATAAGATCCTTCCATTTAGTAGCACCTTAGGATGGCATAGCCTTAACGTTAATGGCGAGGTTCAAAAGAGGAAAGGCTTGCGGTGGATACCTAGGTACCTAGAGACGAGGAAGGGCATATCAAGCGACGAAATGCTTCGGGGAGTTGAAAATAAGCATAGATCCGGAGATTCCCAAATAGGTCAACCTTTTGAACTGCCTGTTGAATCCATGAGTAGGCAAGAGACAACCTGGTGAACTGAAACATCTTAGTAGCCAGAGGAAAAGAAAGCAAAAGTGATTCCCGTAGTAGCGGCGAGTGAAATGGGAGCAGCCTAAACCGTGAAAATGGGGTTGTGGGAGAGCAATACAAGCGTTGTGCTGCTAGGCGAAGTGGTTGAGTGCCGCACCCTAGATGGCTAAAGTCCAGTAGCCAAAAGCATCACTAGTTTACACTCTGACCCGAGTAGCATGGGGCACATGGAATCCCGTGTGAATCAGCAAGGACCACCTTGCAAGGCTAAATACTCCTGGGTGACCATTAGAGAAGTAGTACTATGAGGGAAAGGTGAAAAGAACACCCAGTGGGTAGTGAAATAGAACGTGAAACCGTGCTGAGCTCCCAAGCAGTGGGAGGGGAAAGTGATCTCTGACTGTGTGCCTGTTGAAGAATGAGCCAGCGACTCATAGGCAGTGGCTTGGTTAAGGGAACGGAACCCGCCGGAGCCGTAGCGAAAGCGAGTCTTCATAGGGTGATTGTCACTGCTTATGGACCCGAACCTGGGTGATCTATCCATGACCAAGATGAAGCTTGGATGAAACTAAGCAGAGGTCCAAACTGACTGATGTTGAAGAATCAGCGGATGAGTTGTGGTTAGGGGTGAAATGCCACTTGAACCCAGAGCTAGCTGGTTATCCCCAAAATGCGTTGAGGCGCAGCAGTTGACTAGACATCTAGGGGTAAAGCACTGTTTCGGTGCGAGCTGCACGAGCGGTACCAAATCGAGGCAAACTCTGAATACTAGATATGACCCAAAAATAATAGGGGTCAAGGTCGGCCAGTGAGACAATGGGGTATAAGCTTCATCGTCGAGAGGGAAATAGCCCGGATCACCAGCTAAGGCCCCTAAATGACCACTCAGTGATAAAGGAGGTGGGGGGGGGGGGTGCAAAGACAGCCATGAGGTTTGCCTAGAAGCAGCCACCCTTTAAAGAGTGCGTAATAGCTCACTGATCGAGCGCCCTTGTGCTGAAGATGAACATGGCTAAGCGATCTACCAAAGCTGTGGGATGTCAAAATGCATCGGTAGGGGAGCGTTCTGCCTTAGAGGGAAGCAACCGTGAAAGTAGGGGTTGATGAGGCGGAAGCGAGAATGTCGGCTTGAGTAACAAAAACATTGGTGAGAATCCAATGCCCCAAAAACCCAAGGTTTCCTCCGCAAGGTTCGTCCATGGAGGGTGAGTCAGGGCCTAAGATCAGGCCGAAAGGCGTAGTCGATGGACAACAGGTCAATATTCCTGTACTACCCCTTGTTGGTATGGAGGGACGGAGGAGGCTAGGTTAGCCGAAAGATGGTTATAGGTTTAAGGACACAATGTGACCCTACTTTTTCAGGGTAAGAAGGGGTAGAGAAAATGCCTCAAGCCGAGGTCCAAATACCAAGTGCTGCAGCGCTGAAGTATGAGCCTCGTGGACTAGCCATTGCTTCTCCACGAGGCTCATACCAGGCGCTACGGCGCTGAAGTATGTAACCCATGCCATACTCCCAGGAAAAGCTAAAACGACCTTCAACAAAGGGGTACCTGTACCCGAAATCGACACAGGTGGGTAGGTAGAGAATACCTAGGGGCGCGAGACAACTCTCTCTAAGGAACTTGGCAAAATAGCCCCATAACTTCGGGAGAAGGGGTGCCCCCTCGCAAAAGGGGGCCACAGTTACCAGGCCCGGGCAACTGTTTACCAAAAACACAGCTCTCCGCAAAGTCGTAAGACCATGTATGGGGCTGATGCCTGCCCAGTGTAGGAAGGTCAAGGAAGTTGGTGAACTGATGACAGGAAAGCCGGCGACCAAAGCCCTGGTGAACAGCGGCCGTAACTATAACGGTCCTAAGGTAGCGAAATTCCTTGTCGGGTAAGTTCTGACCCGCACGAAAGGCGTAACGATCTGGGCACTGTCTCGGAGAGAGACTCGGTGAAATAGACATGTCTGTGAAGATGCAGACTACCTGCACCTAGACAGAAAGACCCTATGAAGCTTTACTGTTCCCTGGGATTGGCTTTGGACCTTTCCTACGCAGCTTAGGTGGAAGGCGAAGAAGGCCTCCTTCTGAGGGGGGGGGGGGCTGTTAGCGCCAAAATTTGGTAAGGCCCTATGTCAGATTCGGTCAAAAGGAGAAATTATAGTCAACTGGTGGAAACCGATCCAGAAGAGACCGATTCCGGGAAGGGGCCGTGAAGACCGCTGTTTGGCAGTTAATTACTGTACATATTAATTAGGCAAGTGTTTATCTTTAGGAAACCTGACCTCGTGTCCGGTCAGGTCTTATTAGCGTTTTCTATTATAACTAGGAAATCATGTATCGTGTCCTATAAGGACTCATGTAACTCGGGGTATAAATATGTACGCCCGAGCACCTTGTAAGGAATCACTCGATCAATAACAAATTCGGCGCATCGCCACCCTTCCGACGGGATCTTGCTTCTCGAGCCGGGCTGCATCGGTTAGGTCCAAACTCCAGCGAGAGGGTAAGTCTCGTCACCCCGGCTACCTATCGGCTAGGACTTCCTCGTTAGGTCCGATATTCTAGTCGGTGTTATAGTAGTCGGCTTTACCACGATTATATTTATTTTATCTATGGCTGCATCGGTTCAGTTGATCTCATAGATTGACTAGGTATATCACATCACGCGTGCGTAAATCGTATCGGCTTACTGGGAGCAGTTTATCATCAGTTTGTGCTGCATCGGTTAGGTCCGACCTACTAAACTGCTAGCGATAAATCGTTCCTGCTAAGTTGATGCTTTATGCGCAGGTGTCTTATCGGGGTGTATAGCCGGTAAGTTATCATGTTTTACATCACGATCTCATTAGATCTATCGGCCTATCAAGGTATTGTTATCATCATCAGTCTGTGCTGCAACGGTTGGGTCCGATCTACTAGACCGATGATAATAGCTTTACTCTTGATAAGCCGATGGGTGTTATGCGATGTTGTTATCGGAGTGCTTAGCCGATAAGTTATCTGTTAAAGCCGACTGCATCTATTTATTTTATATTGTTGGTAATGGCTTTATTATTCTGTTATCTTTTTGTCATCGGCCTCCAGCCGATGTCCATGCGCCCTGTTCAGTAGTCTCAGATTCGTCAATTGTTTATCATTTATTTATTGCTTGCCTTGTTATACATCCTTGCAATGCATTACTTGTTGCTGATCGCTAAGCGGCTAGCCGATTGGTTTATTCTGCGATCCAAGTTCCCGGGCATGACCTCAACCAACGTTCCCGGGACGACCTCAACCAAGTTCCCGGGCACAACCTTCAGGGAAGGACCCGGGCACGAGCTTAGTGTAAGAACCCGGGCACGGATATGGACAGCGGATGAAGATCCCGGCATAGATGCGGAATAAGGGCCCGGGCACGAGCACGGACAGGATCTTCACAGCGATATCAGTAACTTTAAACCACGATCGGCTAGAGTCCATCCTTTATTATTTTACTCATGCATTCTGCTTGCTTAATTTTACCAAGTTTACAGCCGGTTTTTGAGCATCCCTCTTGATGATCGGCTAGTTTAATACATATTATTGTTATTACTATTGTTCATGCCATCATCGGCTTCCAGTCGATGTATAAGTGCTAACAGGCGTACCGGCCATCGGCCGATGAGATGAGTCCAAGCCGCTTCCAGCCGATTGGCTCACGAATTTAACATCCTTCCTCTGTCAATTGCAGGGTCAAAATTGACTGGCACGCCTACGAACCTCAAATCTTTAGGACCTGCACTGGAGTAAAGCAAATCTCCCAGGCCTTCGCGTGTCACCAAGACGCCGAACGGCCCCGGCGGGTTTTCGGTGTCAACACGCTTTTGGCACGCCTGGTGGGACACGAAGTTTCAACCTGAAGTCTCAAACGCCAAGTTTCAACAATCAGACTTGCAACATGGCCGGAAAGGAAGTTAAAACAAACAACATAATTCTGGTCAGCATGGAGGATTTGACAGAAGAGCAGAAACAACAAATTGAGCAAACTATGGCCAACTTCCAGAAGCTGTGCTTAGAATCTTTCAGCATGACACGACAAGGGCCGATTCAAAAGTCCCAGTTTCCGAAGCCAGTGTTGGTTGGAGAATCGAGCCATTCTCAACCCGAGAGCCCACCAATCAAGCCTTTACAGGATAGGGTCAATGAGGCGGTGCACCACGCGCTCATTAATCAGTCGGGGGATCTTCGGTGAATACATTGCCATAACCTCATCAAGAAAACTGTTGATGGATCGATTGCCCAAGAACCGACCCGGGGTCCTGTGCTCCTCCCACCAAAGACAGAGCCGAATCAGGGTTGCTACAACATCCAGCAGATGTACCAGAAAAACTTGTTACGCAAAACCAGGCTGGGGGCAACAGTGATATTCCTGCTGGATAATCATCGGTTCTGCTTACTATGGGGATATCAGCAAAACTATCCAGCGGGAGGGCCGATCCAGGTAATTATCAGAGGATTATTATAGAACAAAATCGGCAACCCGACTCCACCGGTACAGTACCAACAGTATCAACAGGAGAATCCAAGGGAAGAAAGACTTATCGGTATAGTTGAGGAAATAATGAGGAACAGTCGGATGAAGCCTAGAGAACAAACTTTTATGTATCGGCATCCATATCCCGAGTGGATTTGACAGGGTCCGTTACCACACCGATACAGGTTCCCAGATTTTTGCAAATTCGGGCAAGACATACATCTACCACTGGAACATGTAGCCAATTCCTGCACAGGCGCGGAGGCATTCAGCTAAAGAGGCCCTAGAGTTGATTTTTCCCCTTGTCCTTATCAGGATTGCTTTCGCAATGGTTTTCTTCAATTGCCACGAATTCAGCTTCTGGGGGTGGGCCGATCTAAAAAACGTTTCACAAAACTTCATTGCTGAATCCATGAGATGGACTGACGACCTTGACGTCGGTTAGATGGCAACGACCAGATAAACAGTACCGGAGTACGTCAGAGCGATTTCAAAGGAGGATTAAAAACCGATGTTTATAGTCTGAAACCTGAGTAGATGGGCAGCTGGCCTATTTGGCTTTCCAGGGACTTTGGCACCGACAAGAAGATTTTCATCCAAGGTTCGAGTCCCTGGGCCCATCTGGTGCAGAGAGGTATCGCCCAATGAAAGACCGATTTTCAAGAAGCGAAGAAGGACAATTCAAAGACGAGTTGCCCCAGGTACAAGTTATTCATCAGACTCAGACGATGAGGAATCCGATGCTTGAGGTTGATTGGCGGATGGGCCAGACACAAGAAATCGGTATCGTTTCCATGGGTCAAGATATCCGCAAGGAGGAACGGTATATTTTTGATATCAGTTACAGGCCGATAAAATATTGACTTCATATCTACAAGAGAAGCAGATACAACTACCGCCAATCACGTATTTCCATCGCGAAGCAACTAAAAGACAGAAGAAACTGTTGCAAGTTGGCACCAATGCGATATCCGCATCACACCAACGAGTGCAAAAGCTTGTTCGGCAACCAAATTCAATCGGCAAGTCGAGCAAGGACGAATTCAACGTTTGAAGACAAGAAGCTCAGATTGAAGACCTTTGGACATGGCTACCCGTTTCCCCGTTGACATGGTCTACGCGGGGATCATCATTCAAGGGATCAGGCCGATGGAGCAGGACGTCAAAAGGTATGATAAATTCAAGGATTAACTTCGTCTGGGCATGATAGGGAATACTCGAGAATCATGCAGAGCAGCGGATGAAACGAGATGTCTAATCCGCATTGAATACTCGCCCTTCTTCCGATTCTGCTGGGATCAGGGAGAATTGCCATCAGTAGAAAGATTGTCCGAAATGCAGTAATATGCGGATCAGAGTATGAATCAGCAGCAGAGGTTTTCACATTCGGTCGCTTCGGAAAAGAGCATCGGTTCAAGCGATTAGGGCCGACACCGAGGAAATTCTTTGAGGAGGATGAGAGGGGTGCACTGAAAAACAAGATCCAAATCCTCAATGGTCCCTAAAGTGGATATTCACGAAGAATCAGAAAAAAGAGCACAACGGCCTACGACACCGAGAACAGCAGAAGAACAGAGACAGGATCAGAGAGAAAACCGATCATCGTCACAAAAGGACCAAGCAATCTGCGAGTAAAGAGGAAAGGACATGAGGACCATCGGCTCCAGTAAACATTTGGTGTTCTTTCTCCCCCAAGAATATTAAGCGACTTCCAATTCAGATGAAGAAGGCAGATAAGAGGTTTCTCGCTCAGCTGACGTTACAATCTGTCAAGCATATTGTGATAAACCTGAAGAGTCAGAGGCATC
>RYFJ01003134.1:0-40883 GCA_003991445.1 Oryza meyeriana var. granulata | reverse complement strand
GCGTAAACAGATATGCTTCATGAGAGCCCCTTATGCTAAACCATATGATGTTGCGGTATCGTTTTATGCCACCAGGCTTACTCGAGGATATATCCTTACAAGGATTCACAAGCTGGCGTCCTTCATTAAAATTGCGGGATGCACGGTATCTTTCCTCGCGTTACACCTGACCACGCCCGTGATTGATTTTCATAAGTTGGCTACTCGGCCTACATGCGCCTGGCCACCAGTTGCCATGCAGAGTAACATTTATTCCAGCCGAACATACAGCCTGAAGAGTCTACTGTCGCAGCCTAGTGCCACTACTCCGGGGCAGCAGACTATAAATCTTCTCCATTCCCGCTGACATGATCGCGCGAGGAGTCCTAACTTCCGCAACTGGGACGCCCCACTCGGAAATGACTACTAAACACCTTTTCCAGCCCCTGACATGAAAAGCTGACGCCGTCTAATTTCTGAGTAGGTATCATACTACTTTGGCCGACAAGACTATAAAATAATCATCCGGCGTGACATGATGCCGACCGGTCTACATTTTCGCACGTAGTACTACTACTCGCGAAAAGACTATAACACACCACCCTTATCCAGCCCCTGACATGACGCTGACAGAGCCCATATACGCAGTAGCCATCCCTATCTAGGCCAAGACCTATAACACAACACCATTCCGCACCTGACATCGAAGCTCGGAAGCAGTCCTATATGACGCAGCTAGTTCCCTACTCGGCAAGACTGTAAATCATATTCCGGTTGACATGATACCGAAGAGTCTCATATACCAGTTACCAGTAGCTAATCTATATCACTGGGAAAGACTTCGAAGGCCTTAAAGATCTATTGAACTTTATGTTTTAATTGTCCTTCACAATTAAGCCACAAAGTCTGGTGCGGCTACACCAATAGGTGCGTCTATTTGGCGCCACACTATTTCCTACATCTACACTGGAGCCCCCCTTCATAGCCCTCGCCCCTGCCAGCCCCTGACTATGAAGCAGGACTCATGGGCAGAAGCCAGCACTCAGACAAAGAGCTACTCGGGAGCAATGCACTCGCGGCAAGACCTTCGCCGCTGAGAGGACTCCGGCCGATGAAGCCACTCCGCCGCATCAGCCGTGTGACCTCAACTGTGAAGTCTCGGGGGCTACTGTGGGTGCCCATGGGCCCGGGCTACCTCCTGATGACAAGCATATGCATTTTTATAGGCCTACTCGGACAGGAGGATGCCGGCCCTAGCCCCTTGTCTGCAATAGGAGATATAGCTAGACTTCGGCAGACTTCTGCTCGACCCCACCCTTGCTAAGAAAGGAGACTATAAAGGCAGTATACAGTCCTAGTCGGGTGCGTTATATCTCTAATCGGTTGGAGATCTCCAGTCGCATTAATCCGATGGCGGGTGGACTCCTACCTTGTAACCCTGTCCCCCAGTATCATAGGGGGCTACAGCGCGGAGCAGGCGGCGCCCATCGAGGTTCGCCAAAGGCTTGAGTCTTGGTTCACCAGAATTCACCACCGTATATCCTCAAAGGAATACATATTAAACTAACGTAGAGGTAATTACCTCACATCGAGGGCCTGAACCAGTATAAAATCTCCCTGTGTTCCTTTGCAATCCACCGAGTTTACATCCGCCGACTAGCCCCATATATTTATTGCCGGTGTAAAACATCGACACAACTTCATCTTGAATCTTTGAAGATATTGCAAGGTTTCTTCCAGGTCAGCAATGAGGTCTTCTTTGGACTTGGTCTTGATCACCACGTCATCGACGTAGGCCTCCACGTTGCACCCGATCTGAGTGTGTAGCACCGCTGAATTGCTCGTTGATACATTGCTCCAGTGTTTTTCAAACCGAATGGCATAGTGATATAGCAGTATGCGCCAAACGGCGTGATGAAAGACGTCTTTAGGCAGTCCTCCTCCTTCAGGCTGATTTGGTGGTATCTTGAGTAACAGTCAAGAAAGCTAAGAAGTTCGCACCCTGCAGTTGAATCCACCACTTGATCTATTCTCGGTAGACCAAATGGATCCTTGGGGCATGCCTTATTGAGAACGGTGTAGTTGACGCACATGCACCATTTACCATTTTTCTTTTGGACCAGAACTGGATTTGCCAGCCAGTCCGGGTGGTAGACCTCTTTGATGAACCCGGCTGCGAGGAGCTTGGTGATCTCCTCCCAAATAGCATCTTTCTAGTCTTGTGCGAAGCGCCGTAGCCGTTGCTTGACTGGCTTGGTGTCTGTCTTGACATTAAGGGTGTGCTCGATCACCTCCCTTGGTACGCCCGGCATGTCGGACAGTTTCCATGCGAAGATATCCTTGTTGGTTTGAAGGAAGGTGATGAGCACGTCTTTCTATTTGGGGTCGAGTCCGGTCCCGACTAGAACAGTCTTGGAGGGGTCGGAAGGGTCCAGGGGGTCTTCTTTGTGTCAGAGTCCGCTGAAATTCCCGACTTTGCTGCTTTTTTCGCCGGAACTTGGTCTTCCTCGACTTCAGTTGTGATGGCTTGCCGAATGCTGTTGCGTCCGACTGTCGCCTCTTGTGATTGAGCCAACTCGTAGCTCTCCTTGTCGTAGGTGAAGGCTTGCTTGACGTCGCTGCGGAGGGAGAGGACTCCGGCTGGCCTGGGCATCTTGAGCACCATATAGGTATAGTGCGGTATCACCATGAATTTGGCAAGTGCCGGTCGTCCGAGTATCGCGTGGTATGCGGTCTCGAAGTTGGCGACCTCAAAGCAGATGTTTTCTGTGCAGAAGTTATCTCGCGTGCCGAAGGTGACCGGCAAAGTTATCTGCTCGAGGGGTGTTGAAGACAGGCCGGGAATTATCCCATGGAAGGGCGCAGTACTCGGCCGCAGTTCTGAACGAGGAATTTTCATCTCATCCAGTGTCTTGGTGAAGAGGATATTGAGCGCGCTGCCTCCATCTATGAGGACCTTCTTTAGCTTGATGTTTTTGATGACTGGGTCTAGGACGAGTGGGTAGCGTCCCGGGTGTGAGACCCATCTGCGTGGGTGAACGTGATGGACATATCTGACCAGCGCAAATACTGGGGGGCGTCTACTGTAGAAACCGCATTGACGTCATGTGCTGTTAGCTTCTGCTTCCGCTTGGACTCGTACGCAGACGGCCCTCCGAAGATGTGGTTGAGCTCGCCTTGGGGATCCTGAAAATTGTCGGCTGGGCCTAAATCTGGCTTGTCTTTCTCCTTGTCGGCACTAGATGATGAAGCCTGCTCAGAAGCAAACTTCTTGAGCATGAAGCAGTCTTTGGCCGCGTGCCTACCCTTGGGATGGAAGGGGCAAGGCCCATTCATGACTTTCTGCTAGTCGTTGTTCCGTGGGGGCCACAACCAAGTTCTCTCCATGTTGGCCACTTCGTTGTCCAACTTCCGCTTGCGGCTGCAGGACTTGTTCTGTGATGGCTCGTTGTCGGCTTTCGCCTTCTGGTCCTTCTACCGGGGCTCTTTCTTCTCGTCGAGGGCCTCTGCGACCGCTTTGGCCAAGTCGGCGTATTTGTTTGCCATATCGAAGAGAGCCCAGACGGAGGCTGGTGGCTTCCGATTGAACTTCGCGATGAACGGGGCGTCCTTGACTCCCTTGCAGAAGGCGGCGATGACAACCTCGTCCTTGATCATAGGGATGGAATTAAGCTTCTTGGAGAACCTCTTGATGAACTCACGGAGGGACTCGTTCTTCCTTTGGTGCAGCTGATAGAGATCGTGCTCAGAAGATAGCCGCTCGTAAGTCCCTTGGAAATTGGCTATAAAGCGCTCCTGGTGTTCGCCCCAGGAGCCAATTGATCGTCTTGGGAGCCCTGTTAGCCATGTCCTCACTGAGTCGGCCAGGGCGACCGGGAAGTAGTTAACCATGGCTTTGTGGTCACCTCCGGCAGCTTGGATTGCCAGGGTATATATGGTAAGCCAGGACTCGAGGTTAGTCTTGCCGTCATATTTCTCAATTCCCATAGGCTTGAAGCCTGACGGCCAGTCGACGTCTTGTAGCTCCCGGGTGAAGGCTGGTACACCTTTATCTTTGTGAGGGCTCCAGCTCCTGCCACGACAGTTAAACCGCTCGTGGTGAAGACCGAAACGCTCGTGCCCGTCCTCTAGTCGGCGTTGCTCATCGTCTTCGTGTTGACGGCGCCAAGCATTAATCTCTTGGCGGAGCACACGTTGTAGTCGGACTCGGAGGTCTTGGTTGAACCGGCGATCATTCTGAGGGCACCACCGATTGTTGTTGTTGGTGTTGCTGAGTGATGTCTGCTGTGACTCTGTGTGCAGCTGACTTGAGCCAGCCGCCAGGCGTTGTGCTAATGCAGACGAGCCTGCCGTCAGAGAACCCGACCGGTTGGTCGGTACGAGTCTGTCGCTCGACTGCTGGTGCTGCTGACAGGCAGCAGCTGTAATCATCGCCTTGATCTTGGCGATAGTTGGGGTGGCCTGGTGATCAGGCCTGAGCTAGAGTGTGTCCAGCAGGGTTGCAGCGGCCACGACATTTTGTTGTGGTGTGACGAAGACGTCGTGGTCGCCGATTTTGGTCTAGAGGATCTGTTGCTGAGCGGTTCGCCTAGCCCTGCGTTGCTCGTCATTGCGAGCCTCGCGATTGGCCTCCTCCTATTGCCGTAGTCGGCAGGCCTCCTCCTGTTGCTCCTCTTGTAGTCGGCGCACCTCTGGGGGAGGGGTTGAAGCCATGAAAATCTCTCGGGGCAGAAGGAAACTCGCCAGACTAGTGTCCGAACTAGCGTTCGAAGCGCTGTCCGACTAGGAGTCGGAATCCGAGTAGTTGATCAGAGTAAGAACAACTCCGACCTCCCTAGATCCAATCTGGAATGGCTCTGGGCCATGTCTGAACTGAAGCGTAGGAGATCAGGTCTGCCGCATGGGATGTAGATTCGCGGCATCGCCGAATCTGCACGGGAGGTTGACGATCTCTCCCCTTTCAAGCCCGACGCGGGCTAGCTCAAGGCCAAGCGCGAGTCGGACGCCGAAGGAGAGAGTTGTCCCGAGACCCGGACATGTGGTTGATCACCGCAGCACGTCGACGAGGGTGGCTGCAGCGTCTTGTGGACCGACTGGCGTGGAGTTGGCTGGTTCCTTAGCCGGTTGGATTGGATCTGCGTCGGCCAAGGTGAGGTTGCCGAACATGTCGGCGACGAAGTTGAGGCTTCCGAATGAGATTGTATCTCCGAGGGAGAATTTGTCGCCGTTGACTCCTGTTGTTGGATCCATCGAGCTTGTGGATGTAGATCTCGCCGGAGCCCCTACCTGGCGCGCCAACTGTCGATGTTTTACACCGACAATATGATTATAGGGCTACTCGGCGGATGGAAACTCAGTGGATTGCAAAGGAACATGGGGAGATTTTATACTGGTTCAGGCCCTCGATGTGAGGTAATACCCTACGTTCAATTGTGATGTATTCCTTTGAGGATGTGTGTTGTTCTGATGAACTCTTGCCCTTAGGGGGCGCCCTGTCTCCCCTTATATACTGGGGGATAGGGGTACAAGGTAGGAGTCCCAACCAGATTACAGCCAAGGGATCTCCTCTTAGAGATATAACCTACCCGACTAGGACTGTATATTCCTTATCGTATAAGGTAAAGTCTGTCGGGTTCTATCATATCTCTAATTACAAGGCTAGGCCCATCCTCTATCCGAGTGGCCCATATACTTGTGGTGAGGTACCCGGGGCCCATAGCCTCCACATAATTCTATAGTAGGTGTTGCAGCAGTCCCCAAAGGCTTTGCTGACAGACAATGTGTAGGCGTTTGGATTAGCTTTTGCCGACAGATTAAACCTCTATCGACTGATATAGGATTGCCAACAGATAGAGCCTTTGCCAACATATTTCATTTTCACCAACTGATAGTTTGTGGAAGATGGTATAAGTGGCCCATAAATAGAGTTGCTATTCTGTGTTTTCATAATTTCCATGGTTTCACATGCACATTTATAAATAGTTCAACACATACAATGAGAGTGATTCATCAATGGCTTGACATATATAATCCAACCATTCATCAACAGATACAATCAAAGCCATCGATTTCTATCAACAATACATCATAATATATATTAGAACAACTTCATCCTGTATCCCAAAGATTCCACCAACACACAACTAAACAAAGCAGCATCACCAAATATCCAAAAGAGTAATAGTTGACAATATTCACAAAAATAGATAGCCACAAGGATGAAAAGTCATAGGTTCAAGTTATAGCCTATCTAATCAGATAGCTAGTTCACTAGGTTCATAACCACTGCCGTCCCATTCTTTAGTGAGCTGGAGCGCTGCCATCTTATCCACGGAAAACGCGTCAAGCTATCGCTTCAGGCAAAGAGGCAAAGAGGACCATCCTGTGCACACAAATGCACACAAATTGAGATAATTTCTTATTTGAAATGATCTGTAGTAACACCACAAATAATAACATTATATAGTAGGCATTACACAAGATAGACGACATTCTAGCTGAGATCTATAACAACTGTCACCAATCAAGATGAAATCAAATATGGATATCAAGTTGAGCTATACAACAATCACTACGTGAAAGCGAGTATGAACCTAAAAATAGCAGCTATCAACTAGTAGTATCCAATATCTACACAATTTATGGATTGATGGGTTAAAGTAGTAATGCACAAAACTACGAGAAATTATCCAACTAGCATATGCAAACAAGAATCAATCCTTTCTTTATTGTACAACACTCCTTCCCTTCCCATAACAATGCAATGCAACTCCATCCAAAGCCACAATTTTAGATACTTTGCCAACAACATCTCGGCAATGTGACCTCATAACATTGGAACATGCCTAATGCACGCAAGAGTCAAGATCACAAGCACACATTACAAACTACATCACACAGATTATGCACAAATACATCATGCATACGGATATGCAGAAACTAAATTCATCACAAATCACCGGTAGTGACTCTAAATAAGTAACAAAATTTAACTAAAGCTTATTCCAGATCAAGAGGGATAAGGGAGGAGGAGCAAAGAAATTTCAAGCTAACCTTCACAATGTTCTGGATTACAGACTGTCGAGCTTGGACAGCCTACAGGAAGATGGTCGCCGAGCCACCACTTGGAGAGGAAGGAGCACGGGCTGCCAGGAGAAGAGGGGAAGCACCCCAACTATTGTACCATATCCACTTTGATTCTTATACTACATCCCTTGTCCAACCATTGCCATGTCCACTTCTTCTACAGGCCCAATGTTTGAGCCTACTTCATGCAAAGCCCAGTAGTTCTTCATCTCATCAGGCAAACCCACCAATCTCACCCACACAGTGTGTAGTTTACCATCAGCTTATGTCTCTTGAGACCATGTGTGAACCTAAGTTGTTGTGTCTGTTCCTTTCAGCTTGAAATCATCAAAACCAGCCAACTCTTCCAACCTCACTCTATTTGGGAATCTCATTTGAAAAGTGCCATTACTTAGAGCTTTTGCTTGCCCTGTCCAATTCCATCTGAATTGCTGAGCAAAACCTTCTTCTTTCAGTCAATCTCTCCATTGAGCAAAGTGACAAGCCCCAAAGGATTGTTATGCATCCAATCCGCTTGCCACAAATCCTACCAATTGAGCAACAGATTTTGGTTGCTTATCCCAATAGCAATCCACAGTACGGTGTGAAGCCTACCTACAATTCACACAGTATACAGATGCTGTGCAGTCTCTGGCTACATGCCCTAGCTCTCTACACCTCATGCAGAAAATTATCTGCGATTCAGCAGCCGAGCTCACCTGAATTGTGTCACCATGCAGATTCTGATCCTGTGTTTTCTTCTCCTCCTTGCCCTGGCCCTTCAATGTCGTCAATGCTGATGAAGATGCCTCTGCTATTGCCATCTGTTGCTTGGCCGACAATTGCATCACCCCCTTTTCTTGTTCTGCTTGTTCCTCAACGATCTCCTCTGGTCTCCCATCGTCTTGTGGTAGACCCCCGCTTGGCTGCAGGGTTGGTGGATCCCCTCTCAGAGGTGGCTCTTGATAAGTACCAGCTCCAGGTGGTGGATTTGGGCACGCTCCCCATCCTCCTTCACAGCTTCGGTAGCCATGATTTTGGTATGGGGGGCGCCGCGGGCCCCGGAATCGCCAGTTTCCTTCTCAATCCGCCATGTTCCTCTCAGAATTTGTCTTCAGAGCCTTTGAAACCCTCGCAAATCCCCATCTATGGTGCCTCTCCACTTTGATCTTCTCCCTCCTTCCTCCTCTCTTGGAAATATCACCTCACCCCCCTTCACCGCTGCTATCAGTGTGGAAACACCTGTAGCAGGGATCCGGAGGGACCTTCTTTGTTAGTTCGGCCTAGGGGAGTGAATGTGCTTTGATCGGTTGTAGGTTGTTGCTGGAGTAAATGAGACACAAGGGATTTATGTAGGTTCAGGCCACCCAAAGGTGCAACACCCTACTCATGTTGCATTCTTGCTTCCCTCTAGGAATGCTTCCAACCGAAACGTACAAGACTTAGCTCCCCAAGCTCTTCTTCAGGCCAATTGAAGGTTAGAGTTGGAGTTCTCTCTTTTCTCTCTTTTTTTTCTTTTCTTTCTCTCCCCTCCCCCTGTGTAACCTTGGCTCTCCCCTTATAATCTCCGAGGGAATACCACAGTGGTCACTCAGTGAGAGTTAGGGAATTAGGTATGCTAGGTCTTGTCTTGCAAGCCGGTAGGCCTGGCCGCTCGTCCTTCTGTGGCCCTCCTCAGAGCTGTTGAGGAGAGGAACAATGGCGGTTGGCCACGCGTCCTGCGTGGACATCCGAGGCTTGTAAAGGAAGGCTGGGCTTGTCCCGCCGACCGTGGGACCGCCCGCTTGCCTCTCGTCGAAGACATAGGGGCACGGTGAGACGGAGTAGGTGGCATGGCAGTCCAACATGCCGCCTGCCATCCCACATCCCTTGTCAGAAGAAGAGCAATAATGGCCTGCAGCGTGGGATGCAAAGCCGTCCTGTCCCCCACGCCTCACACCAGGTAGATATATGTCCCGATGCCTTTAATGGGTGAGGTGCGGGGAGATCGAAGTAAGAAAACGGGCATTATTGTGTCTTTATTAATGCCCTTGCCCCCACGCGCTCCTCAAGCGGCTTGCGAGGAGCTTAGCTCGAGGCAGGGTGAGGTGGCACCCTGAGCTAAGCTTGCTAAAGCCTAGGGCCAGAGGGGCGTCCCGAGCTTGCCTTACGGGAGCGCGAGCTTGGGTCCATGCTGGCAGAACTCCTAGCACGACTTCGTGAGAACTGAGGGCGGCCTACGCGAACACGGCACTGATGATAGGGACCCTAGTTCCCATTTCACCTGATAGCCGCGACACTCTGCCTTCCGTCGACACACCCTCCACTCTCACCTTCCTCACGCTGCCATTGATGTTGGTAGAGGTGTGAGAGTTTTTCGAGATTTGCTCCCAGTAGGGTTTGTCTTGTGTACAAGCAAGGTCGTTCAGTTAGATCTCCATCTCATCGATTGAATCGGGGCCCCAAATCTCAATTCCCAACCCCATCCAGCCTCCTTGCAGTCCCAGATAAACAAGCCACCTCGCCTAGCCCATATTTATTAGGGCTTCCTCCATTGATGGCTCGATCTAGTGTGGATGTGGATCTAGGCCATGGTAGATGGGCTATGGCCTGCTCTTGAGAATTGTAACTCTCTCCTCTCCCCCATCTACACGCGAACCCCTCCATCTTACATGACGACGGTGGCTCGTTCAGTTAGATCTCCATCTCATCGATTGAATCGGGCCCCCAAATCTCCATTCCTGTGGAGGCCATAGGCCCTGGGTATCTCATGACAAGCATATGGGGCACTCCGACAGAGGATGGGCCTAGCCTTATAATTAGGGATATATTAGGACTTGGCAGACTTAACCTTGTACGACAAGGAAAATACAATCCTAGTCGGGCACGTTGTATTCCTAGAAGGAGATCCCTTAGTCGTAGTGCGACTAGGACTCCTACTTTGTAACCCTGTCCCCCAGTATATAAGGGGAGGCAGGGTGCCCCCTAACGGAGGGAAGCTCAATCTCACTAGAGAAACCTCAAAGGCAATACACCAAAACTGGACGTAGGGTATTACCTTATCTCGAGGGCCTGAACCAGTATAAATTGTTCTGTGTTCCTTTGCAATCCATCAAGTTTCGGTCTCACGAGTAGCCCAATATATTTATTGCTAGTGTAAAACATCAACAGTTGGCACACCATGTAGGGGCTTCGTCGAGATCATCTTCATCAAGCCTGATGGATCGAATCAAGGGAGTTGATGGCATCAACTTCTTCCCCGGGAAAACAATCAGCTTCGGGAGCCTCGACTTTGTTGCCGATGAATTCGGCAACCTTACCCTGTCTGACTCGGATTTGATCTGATCGGCTAGGGATCAAGCCGAATCCGCGCCGGTCGGCCTACTCAACGCTGCAACAATCTTCGGCAACATGCTACGGCGATCTCCAATATGCCCAAGTCTAGGGACAACTCTTTCTTTCAGTGTTTGACTCGGACTCGGTTTTAAGCCAGCCGAGATCGGGCTAAGAAAGGAAGAGATCGTCAATCTCTCGTTCGGACACAGCAACGCCGCGGATACCTTCAATCAATATCCGATGCGGCCAACCCGATCCCCTGGAGTTCAACTTGGATACGGCCTAGAGCTGCTCGAGATCGGATCTAGGGAGGCCGGAGTTGTAATCACCCCCATCAACTACTCTGATTTTGACTCTCAGTCGGACTCCGACTCTCAGTCGCACTCTGACTCTAAGTCGGACAGCAGTTCGGCAAGCTTCTCTCACCCCGAGAAATCTTCATGGCGTCCAAGGGCTTGACTCCCACTCAGGAGGCACACCGACTATGCGATTTACAAGAAGAGGAAGCCCGCCGACTACGAGAACAACAGGAGGAAGACGCAAGACGCCTACACGCCGAGCGTGATGCCCACAACGACGATCTATGCAAGGCTGGGCAGACTGCTTCATAGCAAGTCCTCCAAACCCGAGTCGGTGACCACGACGTTTTTGTAACTCCTCAACAGAACATCGTGGCCGCTGCAACTCTACTGGATACACTCCAGTTCGGGCCTGATCACTAGGCCACCCTGATGATAGCAAGGATAAAAGCTATGATCACCGTTGTTCCATGTCAACAGTATCAACAGTCAGGAGATACCCTCATACCGAGCAATTGGTCGGCTTCTCCAACCGTGGTCTCATCTGCCTCAACATGACGCTGAGTAGCTGGCTCTAGTCGGCTGCACACGGAGTCACGCCACACGTCACTCGGCAACCACAATAATGCCCGGCGGCATCAAAACAACCGTCGGGACAACCAAGATTTCTGAGGCTGACTACGGCGTGACCTTTGGCAGGACATCAACGCTTGGCACCGTGAACGAGAGGAAGACGAGCAACGCCGACTGGAAGATGAGAACGAGTGCTTTGGCCTCCACCATAAATGGTTTCACCGCCGTAGTTGGAGTCCGAGTCCTCACACAGATGAAGGTGTACTGGCCTTCACCTATGAGCTACAACAAGTCAACTGGCCGCTAGGCTTCAAGCCAACTGGAATTGAAAAATACAATGGGAAGACCAACCCCAAGTCTTGGCTCACAGTCTACACTCTGGCAATCCAAGCAGCCGGAGGAGATCACACAGTCATGGCTAACTACCTCCCAATCGCTCTAGCTGACTCAGCGAGGACATGGCTATCGGAACTTCCCAAGCAATCAATCGGCTCCTAGGGAGAACTCTGGGAACGCTTCATCACCAACTTCTAGGGAACATACAAGAGGCCATCTTCCGAGTACGACTTATATCAGTTGCATCAAAGGAAGAATGAGTCTCTTCGTGACTTCATCAAGAGGTTTCTGAGAAGAAGAATTCAATCCCAAAGATCAAGGACGAGGTCGTCATCGCCGCCTTTTGAAAAGGAGTCAAAGACACCCCGTTCATCGCTAAATTCACTCGGAAGCCACCTAACTCTATCAAGGCTCTATTCGACATGGCGAACAAGTACGCCAACTCGGCCGACGCTGTTGCTGAGGCCCTCGATGACAAAAAGGCACCCTGACAGAAGAAGCGGAAGGACACCGATGATGTGGCCCCGACTAAGGTTGGGAACAGCAAACACAAGTTGGACGGCTTCATTGTGGTAGTCGGTCAGAACCGTATTCGACCTCCTACAACTGAAGATTATCAGAACAACAAGTGACATGTTCGGGGGCTCAAAAGCCCAAATGCAAGGATGGCATCCCCACTCCCAAATACCGAACAACTAAGTCGCTTTCTGATAAATATTTCCTCACTCGGCCTTGCCAATGCCACAGCAGCTTACATCTAATAGGTGTACAAGCTGCACTTTTTTCTGTATTTTCTCTTAATGATTGCAAAAGTACTCGAGTAGCATAAATTCCGATCCGTGAACTTTGCTCCATGAAAGACAAACTCAAGTCACCCAAAAGGCGTGTCTAGGAAAGAGCCATGAGCCAACTCCCGACACTGGGGGCTATGACTAGTCAGGCAGAGTGCATAAACGTAAGGGGTCAACTACTCGGGGAAACTAATATCAATAAGAGGAGGAACACATATTTACATATATTGTAAAATACATAAATTTTCTTTGGGTGATTGTTTTCATCATCAGATGCTACTCATCCGATATGTTTATAATGGAGGGCCAGTTCAGGATACGCGTAACAAGAAGTTAGGGCTACGAGCCTATCTCCTATGCTCGGGGGCTGGACCAGTTTGCCAAGATACACTTGGAGTGCGACGCTTCAAGAATCACTTGGAATGCTCCACGAGAGCCATTGTCCGAGTACTCGCACTAGTCAGGACTCATGTGTGGGCTAAAAACCGACCTCCGGCGCTAGTCAGAGCTCGGATACCACTCGGCTAGGTGAGCTATGCCACATGAGGGTCGCCAGCCGAATCCTACGCTAATGCTAGGTTCGGGTACCTTATTCGGTTACAACTCAACTAGGTGAGGTATGCCCCATGAGGGTCGCCAGCTGAATCCTACACGAATGCTAGGTTCGGGTATCTTATTCGGTCACAACTTTACTGGGTGAGGTATGCCCCATGAGGGTCGCTAGCCGAATCCTATGCTAATGCCAGGTTCGGGTACCTTATTCGGCTAACAACCGACCTCCGGCACCAATCGCAGCTCAGGTACCACTCTGCTGAGTTGGGTACACCCCATGAGGGTCACCAACCGGATCCTATGCTAATGTGAGGTTCAGGTACCTTGTTCGGCTAATATAACCGACCTCCGGCACCAGTCGGGGCTCGTGTACCACTCAGCTAGGTAGGGTACGCCCCATGAGGGTCGCCAGCCGAATCCTATGCTAATGCTAGGTTCGAGTACCTTATTTGGTCACAACTCTGCCAGGTTGGGTATGCCCCATGAGGGTCGCTAGCTGAATCCTATGTTAATGCAAGGTTCAGGTACCTTATTTGGCTATAATTCTGTTGGGTAGGGTACACCCCATGAGGGTCGCCAGCCGAATCCTATGCTAATGCGAGGTTTGGGTACCTTATTCGGCTTTACCAAAGTCAGAGAAGACCTATATTGTCAAAACGCATCCGGAGTTCTCATGCATTGCGTCACACCTAAGGAGGGCAAGCAGATCCTGCAATATACCTACTCGGGCATCTGGGGCAACCATGCTGCATCTAGAACATAAGTTGGAAAGGTTTGCGGATAAGGATTCCTCTGGCTGAATGCGGTTACCAATGCTGGAGCACTCATCCTGACATGTGAGGGATTATAATTTTATAGGGCTACGCTGGGTAGGTCGATTTAGGCCGGCATATTCGGTAGTAGGCCAAAGATATGAGTTTCTCGATAGCACGCTCTATTGGGCCGTGTGGGCACCTCGGAAGTGCATTATGAAGAGTAATTATTATGACAACGCGAAATATCTAGATGGATGGGGTCTCGAATAAAAACCGAATAAATGCGGTAACCATCCATCCTCATCGCAGCCTTGCCATAATCTTTACCCACTCACAATACAAATCCAACACGCCGAATTCAGAACTAAAGAGATATTTGGAGAGTTGATTCACCAGTCCCAAACGGCGAAGTGTGCCCGTCAAACCACACGAAGGTGGCGACCAAACATGATACACACTTCTGGGGACATGGTCTACGGTTGAATCAAAGTCCATGCATCTCATCATTTCTAAATTCATACTCATGTTCAGCTAGTCCCCAGGAAAGCGACTAGCCTCACACTTTCATCGCAAGCAATTGATAAACATCACAAGTACTCTAAATATGGATAAAAGGGCAGTAGGGTTACATATATTACATAGAGGGTTCACACCCTAATTCATCACAAAGTGACACAAAAGATAGCAGTGGAAAATATAAACATCAAAGATAAAACCAGTGGTGCCATATCCCAAACCACAGGGCAACCGACCGGGGATAGAACTTAACTTCAACTACACATTATCCTAGCCACCCTTGGCGGGATAACAGTAGACCACATCAATGTCGTCGTTGTCCTCACCTGAAAGATGCAGCGTGAGTACACAAGTACTTAGCTAGACTTATACAATAATAATAGTACAAAGGAGTAATGCTAGTCTCTACATCAAGGAGTATGGCTATGTTGATCTGATTTTGCATAAAGCTGATTTTATTGAGCAAGTAATACATTTAAAACATAAGCATTTGTGAAATAACTCAATCTGAAAATTTAGGGCAGCAAGCTTATAGTTCTGAAATGGAAGTAAAAATGAGCACAATCCCGTGCTCTAACCATCATCCATGGGCCACCATTGCCCAATTATATATGCTACACAAGCATACCATTTATCATGACTAAACCAAGTCATATTTAACATCAAAGCCTTTTATATAAACCCATCCATCCATGACTATCCTAAGTCATGGTATAACCACATAATCCCATAACCATATATCCCAAGTTGGATGCTAACATCATTGAGGAACACATCAAGCGGTCGTCCGTAACTGTGGACACGGTTATTCGAATAGATCTTACTCTGATCAGAGGTGTACATCTTTACCCACATGATGTGATAGAAGCCAAACGGCTACACTCTAGTTTGATCCGTACCCGTCGGTACCCACACTCTACACATTGAGTGCGGACTAGAGGTCACAACAGAACCTTTTGCACGCTTAGCTCCAACCACCTAAACCACGTCTGGGCCCCCGACAACTTAGTCCCACACACAGGGTGACTACGGCGGGCTCACTGTCGCGGGAGGCACCTCCGTCCCTAACCAGGCGCGCTTGAGGACCTCCAAAGGAAATCCCTCCTCACGACTGACGGACGGGCGTAGATGGCCACAGCCTCCCGTGTACTGAGTTAAGTCGTCCCATTCCCGGCGTGTGGAAGTACGTAGGGTGCTTGAATAGATGTCAACATGTTCGGTCCTTCACGACCTAGACGGAGCTACATGCATCGGGGAAACACCATCCCATCATCGCCCTATCATCCATCCAAGTCAAACATTTTCTTAATTATTAATCAGAAGTTATTCTTGTCAGATTTTAACCCATCCATTCGCATTGAACTAGTTTTGAACCAATAGTTCCATCTATAAAATAAAAGTCTCCCAAAGTCCTTAACCAGGGGTGACAAGGTAAAAGTACGGTATCAACAATCAAGGAATGGAAATGCACACAAATGGGGCACATAGACTCTCAGTCAGACTATGACTCTCAGTCGGATTCCGACTCTAAGTCGGACAACAGTTCGGCAAGCTTCTCCCCGCCACGAGAAATCTTCATGGCATCCAAAGGCCCTAGTCCTACTCAGGAATCACGCCGACTACATGAGCAACAAGAGGAGGAGGCCTGCCGACTGCGAGAACAATAGGAGGAAGAAGCAAGACGCCTGCACGCCCGCAACAATGACCTATGCAGGGCTGGGCGGACTGCTCAGCAACAAATCCTCCAAACACGAGTCGGCGACCACGACGTCTTCGTTACACCCCAACAGAACATCGTGGCCGTTGCAACTCTACTAGGTACACTCTAGTTCGGACCTGATCACCAGGCCACTCCGACAATCGCAAGGATAAAAGCCATGCTTACCACTGCTGCATGTCAGCAGCACCAACAGTCGGACGATACCCTCATACCGACCAGTCGGTCGGCTTCCCCAACGGCAGTCTCATCTACCTCAAAGCGATGCCGAGCGGCTGGCTCCAGTCAGCCGCATACGGAGGCACGTCAGGCATCACTCGACAACCCCAACGACAACCGGCGACGTCAAAGCAACTGCCGGGACGACCAGGACCTCCGAGACAGACTACGGCGCGACCTTCGGCAAGACATCATCGCTTGGCACCGTGAACGAGAAGAAGATGAGCAACGCCAACTGAAAGACAAGAACAAGCGTTTCGGCCTCCACCACGAGCGGTTTTGCCGCCGTATTCGGAGTCGGAGCCCTCATGAAGACGAAGGCATACCGGCCTTCACCCAAGAGCTACAATAGGTCGACTGGCCGTCGGGTTTCAAGCCTACAGGCATCGACAAATATGACGGCAAGAGCAATCCCGAGTCCTGGCTCATGGTCTACACTCTGGCGATCCGAGCAGCTGGAGGAAATCACAAAGTCATGGCTAACTACCTCCCAGTCGCTTTAGCCGACTCAGCGAGGACATGGTTAACAGGACTTCCCAAGCAATCAATCGGCTCCTGGGGAGAACTCCGGGAACACTTCATCGCCAACTTCCAGGGAACATACGACAGGCCATCTTCCGAGCACGACCTATATCAGTTGCATCAAAGGAAGAACGAGTCTCTTCGTGACTTCATCAAGAGGTTCTCTGAGAAGAAAAATTCAATTCCAAAGATCAAGGACGAGGTCATCATCACCGCCTTTCGAAGAGGAGTCAAAGACACCTCGTTCATCGACAAATTCACTCGGAAGCCTCCCAACTCTGTCAAGGCTCTATTCGACATGGCGAACAAATATGCCGACTCAGCCCACGCTGTTGCTGAGGCCCTTGAAGATAAAAAGGCATCCTGACAGAAGAGGCGGGAGGGCACCGACGACGCAGTCCCGACTAAAGCTGGGAATCGCAAACGCAAGTCAGACGGCTTCATTGTGGCAGTCGGTCACAACCGACTTTGACTTCCAACAACTGGAGATTTTTAGAACAACAAGTGACATGCTCGGGGGCTCAAAAGCCCGAACGCAAGGATGGCATCCCCACTCCCAAATACCGAATAGCTAAGTCGCTTTCTGATAAATCTTTCCTCACTTGGCCTCGCCAATGCCGCAGCCGCTTACACCTAATAGGTGTACAAGCTGTACTTTTTTCTATTTTTTCTCTTAAATGATTACAAAAGTATTCGAGTAGCATAAATCCTGATCCGTGAAACTTTGCTCTATGAAAGACGAACTCAAGTCACCCAAAACGCGTGTCTGGGAAAGAGCCATGAGCCAACTCCTGGCGCTAGGGGGCTATGATTAGTCGGGTAGAGTGCTTAAACGTAAGGGGTCAACTACTCGGAGAAATTAATATCATGCAGGGCCAGCTCCGGATATGCGTAACAGGAACTCAGGGCTACGAGCCTATCTCCTACACTCAGGGGCTAGACAGGTCTGCCAAAATACACTCGGGATGCTCCACGAGGGCTACTGACCGAGTACTTGCACCAGTCGGGACGACATCTTCCCCGGCTACGCTCCATGTGAGCTAACAACCAACCTCCAGCACTAGTTGGGGGTCGTATACTACTCGACTGGGTGAGGTACGCCCCATGAGGGTCGCCAGCTGAATCCTACGCTAACGCTAGGTTCGGGTACCTTATTCGGTCGCAACTCGGCTAAGTAGAGTACGCCCCATGAGGGTCGCTAGCCGAATCCTATACTAATGCTGGGTTCGGGTACCTTATTTGGCCACAACTCTGTTGGATAGGGTACGCCCCATGAGGGTCGCCAGCCGAACCCTTTGATAACGCAAGGTTCGGGTACCTTATTCGGCTTTACCCAAGTTAGAGAAGACTTACGTCGTCTAAGCGCATCTGGAGTTCTCATGTACCGCGTCACACCTGAGGAGGGCAAGCAGATTCTGCAACATACCTACTCAGGCACCTGTGGCAACTAGGCTTCATCTAGAACATAAGTTGGAAAGGCTTGCAGACAAGGATTCTTCTGGCTAATTGCAATTACCAATGCTGGAGTACTCGTCCTGACATGCAATGGATGCTACTTCTATATAGCTATGCTGGGTAGGTCGGCTCAGGCCGGCTTATTTGGTAGCAGCCACCAAGATATGAGTTCCTACAGTAGCATGCTCCATGTGGGCTGCCCGCAGGCTGAGTTGAAATTATAGCGCTAGTGCTACCAACAGGAGCCGATGAGATAAACAAATATGCTTCATGAGAGCCTTATTGCTAAACATATATGTTTGGGTATCTGTTTTATCCACCAGGTCTCGAGGATATATCCTTACAAGGATCACAAGCTGGTCTTCATTAAAATTGGGGATGCAGGTATCTTTCTCGGGTACACCTGACCACACCGTGGATTTATTTTTATAAAGTGGTACTCGGCCTACATGCGTGGCCATCAGTTGCCATGAGCAATATTTTTCCCGCTGACATGATGCGGAGGAGTCTAACTTTCGAGTAGTGCACTACTCGGGAGAGACTGTAAATTTCTCATTCCCGCTGACATGACGCAGAGGAGTCTAACTTCTGGGTGGGACGCCACTCGGGAAAGACTATAAACCCCTCTTTCCAGCTAACATGACGCTGAAGAGTCCCATATACGAGTAGCATCCTACTCGGCAAGACTATAAACACACATTCCGACTGACATGAAGTCGAAGAGTCCTACATGCGAGTAGTTCCCTGCTCGGCAAGACTATAAATCAAATTCCGGTTGACATGATACCGAAGAGTCTCACATACCAGTAGTAATCTACTCGGAAAAGACTTCCAGGTTAAAGATCTTTGACTTTATGTTTAATTGTTTCATAATTAAGCACAAAGTCAGGGCTACACCTAATAGGTGCATCTATTCGGCGCACACTATTCATATATCTATATGAAGCCCTTCATAGCCTCGCTGCCAGCTGACATGAAGTAGGACTCGGGAAGAAGACTCACTCGGACAAAGAGTACTTGGGAGCAATGCACTCGGGAAGACTTCACTGTGGAGGATGAGCACTCGGCATCAGCTATGACTCAACTATGAAGGTCTCAGGGGCTACTGTGGGTGCCATGGGCCCCGGGTACCTCATGACAACCATATGGGCCACTCGGATAGAGGATGGGCCTAGCCTTGTAATTAGGGATATAGCCACACTCGGCAGACTTTGCCTTGTACGATAAGGAAAACACAGTCCTAGTTGGGTGCGTTATATCTCTAAGAGGAGATCCCTTGGCCGTAATCCGGTTGGGACTCCTACCTTGTACCCCTGTCCCCTAGTATATAAGGGGAGGCAGGGCGCCCGCTGAGGGCAAGAGCACACATAAGCTTGCAGGTTGAGTTGGTTCACCAGAATCACCACCACAAATCCTCAAAGGAATAACACCACAACTGGACGTAGGGTATTACCTCGCATCGAGGGCCTGAACCAGTATAAAATCTTCTGTGTTCCTTTGCAATCCATCGAGTTTCCATCCGCCGAGTAGCCCCATATATTTATTGCCGGTGTAAAACATCGACAGCATGCCATGATGCATTTCAATAAGATCCGATGAAAAATCAAATAAACTCACACTACTACTACAATCTGAACAAGAATCTCAAAAATCAACAAGAACCAAACACGTTCCTGCGAGGGGATAGTTAGGATCGTGAACTACCCGTTGAAATAAAGAAAAATCAAAGATCCAATTAAACCAACAATCATATGGCCATAGCAGATATCTAAGTAATTTTGTAGCGAGCGTCTCTCAGCTGGGAGTACTGTTTAATAATTTATTTGGTGTATTATTCATGGTTACAGATTTTATTCTTCAGAAGACTAGAATCTGAAATTTTTAGGACTGCCAGACAGCAGCTAATTCATGAATTTTTAGAGGGTGCTACAGAAGAGATAAAATTTTGGAAATTTTTGTGATGCTTCCTGATGTAGTTGGCGACCTCCAGAAAAATTGGTAAGGTAAGATAAAAATTAGAACTCTCTGTAGAAAATCTTGAACAGCTGCTGGTCCAGAATTCCAGAACACGGGTCTTCGCATGATTGAGCTTGAAACTTGAGTGGTAGGCTTCCAAAATTTGTAGAAAATTTAGTGTAGGTTCAGAAGACAGTAAAGCACCATTTAGTTCACTGGTTTACAAAATTTTACATTATTTTTAGTAAAGTGAGAGTAATTTCCTTACGTTCGACATACTGGCTTTCATTTCGAACTATCATTTGAATGAGTCAAGCATAGAGTTGGTTTTACAAATAAAATCACAGCAAGGTGAGGAGAGAAAATGAGACTAAGGTGAGGATGAATACTAGAAAGGGACGAGGAGCAAAAAGGATCACACATCCTAATGGTTTTCGAAAAATAGTTCATTTTGAACCTTTCGCAAGTATTTTTGCAATCACCAAGCTAAGCTCTAGCCTACAGTTAGTATTGCTCTGATACTAACCGCTGTGGGCACCCCGGAAGTGCATTCTGGAGAGTAATTATTATGACAACGTGAAATATCTAGATGAATGGGGTCTCGAATAAAAACCGAATAAATGCGGTAACCATCCATCCTCATCGCAACCTTGTCATAATCTTTACCCACTCACAATACAAATCTAACGCGCCGAATTCAGAAATAAAGAGATATTTGGAGAGTTGATTCACCAGTCCCAAACGGCGAAGTGTGCCTGTCAAACCACACGAAGGTGGTGACCAAACACGATACACACTTCTGGGGACATGGTCTACGGTTGAATCAACGTCCATGCATCTCATCATTTCTAAATTCATACTCACGTTCAGCTAGTCCCCAGGAAAGCGACTAGCCTCACACTTTCATCGCAAGCAATTGATAAACATCACAAGTACTCTAAATATGGATAAAAGGGCAGCAGGGTTACATATATTACATAGAGGGTTCACACCCTAATTCATCACAAAGTGACACAAAAGATAGCAGCGGAAAATATAAACATCAAAGATAAAACCAGTGGTGCCATATCCCAAACCACAGGGCAACCGACTGGGGATAGAACTCAACTTCAACTACACATTATCCTAGCCACCCTCGGTGGGATAACAGTAGACCACATCAATGTCGTCGTTGTCCTCACCTGAAAGATGCAGCGTGAGTACACAAGTACTTTGCTAGACTTATACAATAATAATAGTACAAAGGAGTAATGCTAGTCTCTACATCAAGGAGTATGGCTATGTTGATATGATTTTGTGTAAAGCTGATTTTATTGAGCAAGTAATACATTTAAAACATAAGCATTTGTGAAATAACTCAATCTGAAAATTTAGGACAGCAAGCTTATAGTTCTGAAATGGAAGTAAAAATGAGCACAATCCCGTGCTCTAACCATCATCCATGGGCCACCATTGCCCAATTATATATGCTACACAAGCATACCATTTATCATGACTAAACCAAGTCATATTTAACATCAAAGTCTTTTATATAAACCCATCCATCCATGACAATCCTAAGTCATGATATAACCACATAATCCCATAACCATATATCCCAAGTTGGATGCTAACATCATTGAGGAACACATCAAGCGGTCATCCGTAACCGTGGACACGGCTATTCGAATATTTCTTACTCTGATCAGAGGTGTACATCTTTACCCACACGATGTGATAGAAGCCAAACGGCTACACTCTAGTTTGATCCGTACCCGTCGGTACCCACACTCTACACATTGAGTGCGGACTAGAGGTCACAACAGAACCTTTTGCACGCTTAGCCCTAACCACCTAAACCATGTCTGGGCCCCCGACGACTTAGTCCCACACACACAGGGTGACTAAGGCGGGCTCACCGCCGGGGGAGGCACCTCCGTCCCTAACCAGGCGCGCTCGAGGTCCTCCAAAGGAAATCCCTCCTCACGACTGACGGACGGGCGTAGATGGCCACAGCCTCCCGTACTACTGAGTTAAGCCATCCCATTCCCGGCGTGTGGAAGTACGTAGGGTGCTTGAATAGACGTCAACATGTTCGGTCCTTCACGACCCAGACGGAGCTACATGCATCGGGGAAACACCATCCCGTCATCGCCCTATCATCCGTCCAAGTCAAACATTTTCTCAATTATTAATCAGAAGTTATTCTTGTCAGATTTTAACCCATCCATTTGCATTGAACTAGTTTTGAACCGATAGTTCCATCTATCGGATTTTTCTACGTCTAGAATTAAGTATGGCTAAGCATTCGATAAAATAAAAGTCTCCCAAAGTCCTTAACCAGGGGTGACAAGGTAAAAGTATGGTATCAACAATCAAGAAATGGAAATGCATACAAATGGGGCACATAGACTCTTCCCGTTTTCCCATTTTAAATAGACCGAAACATGCATATAGATATTGCTTTCGCAAACAAATTAATTTATTGAAAATATAGGTTCAATATGCTTAGATGCTTGCTTAGTAGCTTGTTTAGATGCTTGCCTTGCTGCAGCGAGTGGTCACTCTCAACCTCAGGTTCTTGTTCCACGTACTCCGAATTGTCTGAATCTACTGATAAAAAGTGAATATGTAATAAGAACCAAATAAACATGTCTATGCGAAATGATCAATAAATGCTGGGATAAATACAGTAGGTAGGCCACATTCTAAAGTGAATTTTAGTGAAAGAATCACCTCAAAATCTTTTACGGTTTATGAGTTACAAAAATAACAAGATGAAAAGGCTGAAAATGACAGTTTTGTAATTATTTATATTGTAACCTAAAGTTATTATTTTTGACTGACATTTTCTATTAATATTTCAAGAAGGCAAATATTATTATATAAAAGAGCAAAACCTAATGGTTCTAAGAAAATTTGGTTCACTGGATTTTGATTTAAAATGATTTAGTTGTGAATTTTACAAGTTTATCAAAAAGGAACGTTAGAAATCACATAGGCCTATTTTGGGGGGTAGTTTTGTCAGAAACAATTTATATACAGCAAAGGTTACAATTTTCTGAGTTAAACAAAAGTGGTTTCACATTTTTAGCAATTAGGATGAATTTCCTAGAAATTTATAAACTTCTAGGTTATAAAGATGTATATAATAGATACTTCCATTTTTAGAGAAAAAACCTACACAGAAGTTATCACTTTTTATTTTACAAAATTAAAGAGAACATTTTTATGAATCCATAGAAATTTGGTTCACCTCAAATGGAGTTATAATGCATTTTATAGAAATTTTCCAATTTCCTAGGCACAAAATAAGTTACTTTTGCTTCATATTATTTTATGGATATTTTCTGTATAGAAGTGGTCATATTTTATTTCACAGGATTAAAGTTCACAAGTTTATAGAACCAACAAAATTTCTTTCACTCAAAAATGAGTTAAAGTGAAAAAGATATGGATTTACAAAATTTAACCATTTTTCTGTTGGAAAAATATTTCAGTTAAATATTTCTTTTCTTTTCTTATTTTTCTCCAGCTCGGGCCCACATGCCAGCAACACTGAACAGGGGAGGCGCAGCCAGAGCAGAGGCGGCGAGCTTCTCGGTGGCGGCGACGGCGACGGCGATGGCAGCGTTGGCTTGGGTGGTGGCCAACAGAGAAAAGAAAAAGGGAGACGAGGTGAAGCTGTCGGTGATCTTCTCATCGCCGGTGGTGGCCGGAATCGACAGCGAAGGCGGTGCAGGCGGCGGAGTACTTCGGGATGGCGATGCCGATCGAGCTACGGTTGGTTCCTAGCCTTACTAATGCATATATGTGCGTC
The DNA here is from genome assembly GCA_003991445.1 of Oryza meyeriana var. granulata. NCBI lineage: Eukaryota > Viridiplantae > Streptophyta > Magnoliopsida > Poales > Poaceae > Oryza > Oryza meyeriana. The sequence continues at coordinate 17,034 of RYFJ01003134.1, read as the reverse complement.
TACCAGGCGTCTGGGTTCTCTCCGTGAGGTTTGACGAGGCCGGTGAGGTCTTGTCGGCGGCGGCGGTACACAGATTGGTTCGGCGGCGGCAGAAAGTAGTGCGACGTCGACGATGGCTTGATCCGGTGCCTGATCTGTAAAGAGGAGGTGTGCACAAGGTTGGGAACTCCCTAAGGACGATTCTTGCAAGAGGAATTTGGCTGGGGCTCACCAGAGAAGGAGAAATCGACGGCGGCGGCTCAGATCGGCGCCGGGGAAGATGACGGTGGATCTCGAGCTTTGGGGTACCGTGGCTCGATTCCTTCGGTTGGCGGTCTTCTGGAGGCAGGGCGACGGTGTTGACGCAAGGGCTCTGTCAGACTTGCACCGAGGCGGCCGGAACGGCGGGGCGACGCTATAAGGCAGAGACAGAGCACGGCGGCGCCACGGCGATTTCGCCCAACAACCCTAGGGCAACCAAGTTCAAAAATGGAATGGTTAGGAGTGGTCGATCGTGTTTCGATGGTTGGGAAAGGATGGTGTTCACCAAAGCAAGCTCGAGCTCAAACGAACACCTTCGGCAGAGGGAAGAATGAGCTTGCCGGCGGTGATCTTTGGGGATTCTGTGGGTTTCTCCGGTGGGAACGTGGAGAGGAAAGGAAGAAGAGATGGCTGGCATGTTTTGAGGCGAAATGGCCTAGGTTTCCATGGTGGAGCTCATCTATGCCTCTGTGTGCTGTGAGGGAGAGGAAGAACAGGGTGCTGACACGTTGGCTCATGCAAGTGCTGAGCTGCTCCATTCCATAGTGTCCAGGGTGGGTCCCACATGTAAGACATTATTTTTCTACACACATTTAGCTAGGTTGTGACTATGTTTAGTGGGTCCATGTAGTGATGTTCTAGGTGACATTGAGGAGGATGGTAGGATTTTGGGTGAAACACTCTGTCCCAAGACTTGCAGAGACTTACAGGTGGGCCAGGGTCTTGTGGGTCCCACTTGTAAGTGAGAAATGAGAGGAGAAGTCTCTAGAGGCTAAGTCTTGTGAGCTGTCCAACATACAGTCTTTACATTACTGTTTCACTTAAGTTAATGAGGAGCATAAATTATGGGAAAATTACTGTGGGCAGTAGGTGGTATTGGCTAGCTCTGCGCCAAAATTCAGAGTTGTGGGAGTTGTGGATTTCTCTGGAGAAAATGGCAAAATTCGGCCAAAAAGCAGTTTCTGCTGTGCACTAGTCTGAGTCAGTGAGCTTTGTCCCATTATTTTATGTTCAATCTTTGTGAAGATTGTACTGAAATTTTTACTGTAATTATTCCACAATCTAGTCCAGGTTCTGGTAAATTTTAGTGAGAAGGTGATTGATGGATTAATTCTGGCAAAATGTCAAATAGACTGTCTGCAGGGAGAAATATCCTCTGCCTTGGCGAATCGTAAACATTTGTTTGGGACACTTATTGAATTGATAAAATTTGGTAAAAATCACTGGAGATAGAGAAGAGTGTGATTAACCTGCTGACCAAATTTGGTTGCTAGAAGTGATCTGGTTTATTTTTGGTGAATTTGCAAATTAGGGGTATTGATCCAGTTTCTCTGCAGTGTAATTTATGTCCCTAAAGCTTTGCTCTTATTATTTTATGTGATTTCTTTGGGAATTAAATTGAGCCAAAATTACCGGTGGTAGGGTTCATGTTGGCACACACTTTGGCAAAAGGGCTCTGTCTAATTAGTCTTCATTTTCATTTGGTGAATTTTAGAATTATACCTATTCATTTTTAGCTAGCTCCCTAGTCTAGCTGATTTGAGGGATTTTATTGAGATACTTAATGAAGTGATAAAATCATATAAAATTTACAGTGGATCAATTATGTGGGATAGTGTTTACAGGAATTTTTCCATGATTTTATGTTTGACCAATCATTTTTAGAAATTCCTTAGGCTATACAAATGCATATGCATCCTATTATGAAAGTGCACTTTAAGATCCAAAAACAATTCAAAAGAAAGCCTGCACATGAAATGGTACTTAATTTATTTATCTCTATATTTTTATGTCAAACTTTTATCTACACATATTTAGTCATATTACATTTTCTGTTTCTTGTAAATTATCTCCTGAAATTAAATCTAGGGCAGTGACAGGCCGCTCGCTAGCTGTGTTAAAATCACAGTGCAGGTGGTATTCACAAAAATCGATTAAATAATCAGATATGCTTCATGCTAAGCTTACAGCCGGGTGTATACATTTGGGTATCTACATTATTTACCAGGTATTGAGGATATATCCTTATAAGGATCGACAGCTGGTCTCCATTAAAATTGGGGATGCAGGTATCTCTCAAGTACACCTGACCACGTATTATGTTAAAATCCATAAAGTGGCATTATTTGCCAAGAGCAAAAATCATTCCAGCTGACATGATGCTGAAGAGTCTCATATACCAGTAGTGCACTACTCAGGAAAGACTACAAGGTTAAAGATCTTTGACTTTATGTTTAATTGTTTCACAATTAAGCACAAAGTCGGGGGCTACACCCAATAGGTGCGCCTATTTGGCGCATACTATTCATATTTCTACATGAAGCGTTTCATAGCCTCGTTGCCAGCTGACATGAAGTAGGACTCGGGAGAAGAAGCACTCGGACAAAGAGTACTCAGGAGCAGTGTACTCAGGAAATCTTCACCGTGGAGGATGAGCACTCGGCATCAGCTGTGACTCAACTATGAAGGTCTCAGGGGCTACTATGGAGGCCATGGGCCCCAGGTACCTCATGAAGAGCATATGGGCCGCTCGGACAAAGGATGGGCCTAGCCTTGTAATTAGGGATATAATAGGACTCGGCAGACTTAACCTTGTACGACAGGAAAAATACAGTCCTAGTCGGGCATGTTGTATCCCTAGAAGGAGATCCCTTGGTCGTAGTCCGATTGGGACTCCTACTTTGTAACCCTGTCCCCTAGTATATAAGGGGAGACAGGGCGCCCCCTTAGGGGGCGGGGGGAGAAGCTCAATCTCACTAGAGAAACCTCAAAGGCAATACACCACAACTGGACGTAAGGTATTACCTCATCTCGAGGGCCTAAACCAGTATAAATTGTTCTGTGTTCCTTTGCAATCCATCAAGTTTCGGTCTCACAAGTAGCCCTATATATTTATTGTCGGTGTAAAACATCGACAATTCCCAACCCCATCCAGCCTCCTCGCTGTCCCAGGTAAATAGGTGACCTCGCCTGGCCCATACTGATTAGGGCTTCCTCCATTGATGGCTTGATCTAGTGCGGATGTGTATCTGGGCCATGGTAGATGGATTTTGGGCTGCTCTTGAGAAGTGTAACTCTCTCCTCTCCCCCATCTACGTGCCACCCCCTCCAGCTTACACAACAACGGCGGGCTCACGCCCGGTCACCATGAAATCCCAATCCCATTCACTGATATGATAAGGAGTCATTGCCTAACCTGCCTTAATATGACTAACTCTATGAGTGACAGGTGTAAATTTAAACCAAAATGAATGAAACTCGTATCGATGAACAAGAAATGAACGCCAGATAATGTATCTTATCATCAAAATTATTGCTTTTGCTGGTACATAGCAAAGTTGTTAGCTCTGTTGGTGTCAACTTGGAAGGTTTGGAAAACAATCTGGACCAAGGTTAGTGATTGCAGTCTATACGAACGAAATGCTTCTAGGTAGAAATGATTTTTTTTAAAAAAAGAGGAGGAATATTTGATTCTTGGCAAGATATTTGATTCTTGGTGAGTGTTCTATTCTATTTAGGTTTTCTTGTATGATCGCAAACCCTAAACTCTCGCAAGAAACAATCGCCACCACCGCCGCTGGAGTGGCCCACCAGAAACTGGCAAGGCCACGAGGAGGGTAGCGGTGGGGTCTCTTGTCTTCTGGCAAGGTCTTGAGGAGGCCACCAGGAGGCTGATTCCGATGACGGCAACAATCCACGAGGCCACGTTCCCGGTAGCGTCGATCACCGAGCCATGTGGGTGGGCGATCTCCAAGGCCACAGTCTCGAGTCGATCACCTTGACTTCTATAGAACACTTCATCACTAACAGGTCATCTGTAATGGCTCAAAGAGAGCTATTATAGATGATTGTATATGAAACGGCTTTGTAAATCAACCGTTATAGATGACTCTTGGAGCAAAGAGCCGTCACTGGTAAGTAGCTACCTAAAACGGCTCCTAAGGAGGAGCTGTTACGGATATGGCTTTAGTCATCTATAATGACTCCTCGTTAGGAGCCGTTAGTTATAGAGGAGCCGTTATAGATGACTAACGCCACATCCATAACGGCTCCTCCTTAGGAACCATTACAGATAACTCCCGCATACAGACAACTACCCCAACTGTTTGTCTAAGTGCTCACTCCTGGCCATTCTATTGTACCAAGTATTGCTAGGAGGGTGGAGGGGGCAAATTTTTGCTCTATTCTCAAGTAAAACCCTCTTCTTTTAAATATTTTTATTAAAAGAATTTGTGAAGCTTAAATTAGTTTTTAATGTATAATTTCTTTAATTTTACAGATGGATCAAGGTTAGATGTACGATGATCGTGTGAGCCAATATTATATGAATGGATTATCTAAATTTTTAGCAGCTGCAGAGATGGAAAAGATGATTAGTGGGGCCGAATATATGCCTTGTCTATGTATTGACTGTAGAATGAGAGGTTGTTTGATAATATTCAAATACAATCTGTTTTGGTAAGAAGAGGTTTTATGAAGAACTATACTTGTTAAACAAAACATGTTGAGACAAAATGTACTAATGATGAAGTTGCCAATGGATCTGATAGGGTCGATGACCAAGACGAGGAACATGACAACTTGTTTGTTTCCTATTCTCCTCCAGGAGTTGGTAGGGTTGTTGTTGATGACTGTCTCAATGAAATTTTACGTGATGCAGAAAATTCAAGTTACAAAGAAAGAGATTATGAGAAGTTTACTAGGTTGTTTACATCTTCGAAGACACCTCTGTACCGTGGTTGCAAACCGAAGTACACAAAATTATCTGTTGTCGATGTTTTACACCGGCAATAAATATATAGGGCTACTCATCAGACCAAAACTTGATGGATTGCAAAGGAACACAAGCGGTTTATACTGGTTCAGGCCCTTGAGATGAGGTAATACCCTACGCCCAGTTGTTGTGTATTGCCTTTGAGGCTTCTCTAGTGAGATTGCTTCTTCTCCCTCAGGGGGCACCCTGCCTCTCCTTATACACTAGGGGACAGGGTTACAAAGTAGAAGTCCCAGTCGGACTACGACCAAGGGATCTCCTTCTAGGAATACAATGTGTCCGACTAGGACTATATTTTCCCTATCGTACAGGGTTAAGTCTGCCGAGTCCTATTATATCCCTAATTACAAGGCTAGGCCCATCCTCTATCCGAGTGGCCCAATAGCATCTCATGTGGTATCCCAGGCCCATGGCACCGACAGCAGCCCCTGAGACCTTCATAGTTGAGTCACAGCTGATGCCGAGTGCTCACCCTCCACGGTGAAAAATTCCCGAGTGCATTGCTCCCAAGTACTCTTTATCCGAGTGCTTATTCTCCTGAGTCCTGCTTCATGTCAACTAGCAGCGAGGCTATGAAGGGCTCCATGTAGAAGTATGAATAGTGTACACCGAATAGGCGCACCTATTAGGTGTAGCCCCCGACTTTGTGCTTAATTGTGAAACAATTAAACATAAAGTCAAAGATCTTTAACCTTGTAGTCTTTCCCGAGTAGTGCACTACTGGCACATGAGACTCTTCAGCACCATGCTAGTCGGAATGATTTTTTATAGTCTTTCCCGAGTTGTATGTCACTCAGAAATTAGACTCTTCAGCGTCATGTCAGCTGGATTTGTTTTTGCTCATGGTAAATAATGGCTAAGCATGTAAGCCGAGTACCACATTATAGATTGTAACCCAATACGTGGTCAGGTGTAATTGAGAGATACTTGCATCCCCAATTTTAATGGAGACCAGCTTGTGATCCTTATAAAGATATATCCTCAATACCTGGTGTCGATGTTTTACACCGGCAATATGAATATGGGGCTACCCAGCGGATGGAAACTCGGTGGATTGCAAAGGAACATAGGGAGATTTATACTGGTTCAGGCCCTCAATGTGAGGTAATACCCTACGTCCAGTTGTGATGTTATTCCTTTGAGGATTTGTGTTGATCTATGATCTTCTACCCTCAGGGGGCGCCCTGCCTCCCCTTATATACTGGGGGACAAGGGTACAAGGTAGTAGTCCTAGCCGGATACAGCAAAGGGATCTCCTCTTAGAGATACAATTTACCCTACTAGGTCTGTATATTCCTTATCGTACAAGGCAAAGTCTGCCGGGTGCTACTATATCTCTAATTACAAGGCTAGGCCTATCCTCTATCCGAGTGGCCCATATGCTTGTGATGAGGTACCTGGGGCCCATGGCCTCCACAGCAGCCCCTGAGACCTTCATAGTTGAGTCACAGCTGATGCCGAGTGCTCATCCTCCACGGTGAAGATTGCCTGAGTGCATTACTCCCGAGTACTCTTTGTCCGAGTGCTTCTTCTTCCCGAGTCCTGCTTCATATCAGCTGGCAGCGAGGCTATGAAGGGCTCCATGTAGATGTATAAATAGTGTGCGCCGAATAGACACACCTATTAGGTGTAGCCCCTGACTTTGTGCTTAATTGTAAAAACAATTAAACATAAAGTCAAAGATCTTTAACCTTGTAGTCTTTCCCGAGTAGTATACTACTGGTATATGAGACTCTTCGGTATCATGTCAACCGGAATATGATTTATAGTCTTTGCCGAGTAGCATGCCGCTCGTATATGGGACTCTTCAGCTTCATGTCAGCTGGAAGGGGTGTTTATAGTATTTCCCGAGTGGCAATCTTTAGGCAGTCCTCCTCCTTGAGGCTAATTTGGTGGTATCCTGAGTAACAGTTGAGAAAGTTGAGAAGTTCGCACCTTGCGGTTGATTCCACCACCTGATCTATTCTGGGTAGACCAAATGGATCCTTGGGGCACGCCTTGTTGAGGTCGGTGTAGTCGACGCACATGCGCCATTTACCATTTTTCTTCTAGACTAGGACTGGGTTTGCCAGCCAATCCGGGTGATAGACCTCTTTGATGAACCTGGCTGTGAGAAGCTTGGTTATCTTCTCCCGGATAGCATCTTTACGGTCTTGGGCGAAGTGCCGTAGCCATTGCTTGACTGGCTTGGTGTCTGTCTTGACGTTAAGGGTGTGCTCGATCACCTCCCTTGGTACGCCTGGCATGTCAGACGGTTTCCACGCGAAGATATCCTTGTTGGCTTGGAGGAAGGTGATGAGTGCGTCTTCCTATTTGGGGTCGAGTCCGGTCCCGACTATACCAGTGTTGGAGGGGTCGAAAGGGTCTAGGGGGATCTTCTTCGTGTCAGAGTCCGCTGAAATTCCCAACTTCGCTGCTTTTTTGGCCAGAACTTGATCATCCTCGACTTCAGTTGTGGCGGCTTGCCGAATGCTGTTGCGTCTTACTACTGCTTCTTGTGATTGAGCCAACTCGCAGCTCTCCATGTCGCAGGTGAAGGCTTGCTTGACATTGCTGTGGAGGGAGAGGACTCCTACTAGCCCAGGCATTTTGAGCACCATGTAGGTGTAGTGCGGTATTGCCATGAATTTGGCGAGCGCCGGTCGTCCGAGTATCGTGTGGTACGCGGTCTCGAAGTCGGCAACCTCGAAGCAGATGTTTTCTGTGCGGAAGTTATCCCGCATGCCGAAAGTGACTGACAAGGTTATCTGCCCGGGGGGTGTTGAAGACAGGCCGGGAATTATCTCGTGGAAGGGCGCAGTTCTCGGCCGTAGTTCTAAATGAGGGATTTTCATCTCATCCAGGGTCTTGGCGAAGAGGATATTGAGCGCGCTACCTCCATCTATGAGGGTCTTCTTTAGCTTGATATTCTTGACATTAGGGTCCAGGACGAGTGGGTAGCGCCCCAGGTGTGAGACCTGATCGGGGTGATCTGGGCGGTCGAATGTGATGGGTGTTTCTGATCAACGCAAATATTGGGGGGCGTCTGTTGTAGAGACCACGTTGATGTTGCGTGCTATTAGCTTTTGCTTCCGTTTGGATTCATACGTGGATGGCCCTCCGAAGATGTGGTTGAGCTCAGCTTGGGGATCCTGAAAATCGTCGGTCGGGCCCGAGTCTGGCTTGTCTTTGTCCTTGTTGGCGCTAGAGGATGAAGCTTGCTCGAAAGCAAACTTCTTGAGCATGAAGCAGTCTTTGGCTACGTGCTTGCCCTTGGGGTGGAAGGGGCAAGGCCCATTCATGACTTTCTGGTAGTCGTTGTTCTGTGGGGGCCGTGACCGAGTACGCTCCATGTTGGCCACCTCATTGTCCGACTTCCGCTTGTGGTTGCCGGACTTGTTCTGTGATGGCTTGTTGTCAGCTTTTGCCTTTTGGTCTTTTTGCCGGGACTCTTTCTTCTTGTCGAGGGCCTCTACGACTGCCTCGGCTGAGTCGGCGTATTTGTTTGCCATATCGAAGAGAGCCCTGACAGTGGTTGGAGGCTTCCGAGTGAATTTCGCAATGAACGGGGCGTCCTTTACTCCCTTGCGGAAGGCGGCGATGACGACCTCGTCCTTGATCATTGGGATTTGGTTGCGCTTCTCGGAGAACCTCTTGATAAATTCACGCAAAGACTCGTTCTTCCTCTGGTGCAGTTGTTATAAATCGTGCTCGGAAGACGGCCTCTCATAGGTCCCCTGGAAGTTAGCGATGAACTGCTCCCTGAGTTCTCCCCAGGAACCGATCGACCGCCTCGGGAGCCCTGTTAGCCATGTCCTCGTTGAGTCGGCCAAGGCGACTAGGAGGTAGTTAGCCATGGCCTTATGGTCACCTCCAGCAGCTTGGATTGCCAGAGTATATACGGTAAGCCAGGATTCAGGGTTGGTTTTGCCATCGTATTTCTCGATCCCCGTAGGATTGAAGCCCGACGACCAGTCAATGTCCTGTAGCTCATGGGTGAAAGCTGGAACGCCTTCATCTTCGTGAGGGCTCCGGCTCCGATCACGGCGGTTGAACTGCTCATGGTGGAGGCCGAAGCACTCATGCTCGTCCTCTAGTCGGCGGCGCTCATCCTCTTCGTGTTGACGGCGCTGGGCGTTAATGTCTTGTCAGAGGTCGCATTGTAGACGAACTCGGAGATTCTGGTTGAACCAATGATCGTTCTGATGACGCCACCGATTGTTGTTGTTGGTGTTGCCGAGTGATGTTTGCTACGACTCCTCGTGTGGCTGACTTGAGCCGGCCGCCCGGCATCGCGCTGATGTGGACGAACTTGCCGCTGGAGAACCCGACCGATTGGTCGGTATAAGTGTTTTGCCCGACTGCTGGTGCTGCTGACATGCGGCAGCTGTGATCATGGCTTTAATCTTAGCGATAGTCAGGGTGGCCTGGTGATCAGGCCTGAGCTAGAGTGTATCTAGCAGAGTTGCAGCGGCCACGACATTCTGTTGTGTTGTGGCATGACGAAGACGTCGTGGTCGCCGACTCTAGTTTGGAGGATTTGCTGCTGAGCGGTTCGCCCAACCTTGCGTAGCTCGTCATTGCGAGCCTCGCGGTCAGCCTCCTCCTGTTCCCGTAATCGACGTGCCTCCTCCTGTTGCTCCTCTTGTACTCAGCGCACCTCCGGCGGGGGGGTTGATGCCATGAAAATCTCGTGGGACAGAAGGAAACTTGCCAGACTGGTGTCCGAACCAGTGTCCAAAGCGTTGCCTGACTTGGAGTTGGAATCCGAGTAGTTGATCGGAGTAAGGACGGCTCTGACCTCCCTAGATCCAATCTGGAATGGCTCGGAGCCACGTCCAAACTGAAGCCTAGAGGATCGGGTCAGCCGCGTGGGATGTAGATCCACGGCGTCGCCGGGTCTGCAAGGGAGATTGACGATCTCTCCCCCTCCTAGCCCAACCCGGGCCAGCTCGAGGCCAAGCGCGAGTCGGACGCCAAAGGAACACTACTAACTTCTAACCCTTATGCCATGCTTTTTTGTCGCAACGGCGAGATTTGGTTGCAACAAGGGTTGTTATCACAACGATTTTCACTTTTGGTTGCGATAGATTGGATTTTTGCCACGAAGATTGTTTCGTGGCCCTAAGTATGGAGATCGTTGCGAAAAGTAAGTGTTATCGCAACAAATTATTGAATGGTTGCAATAAGTGATTCCTATTGCCACGATTTGATTTGCGTTGCGGGCAAGTTTATTGTCGTTGCAATACTAAGGTGATATTGCAACTCTTTATATGATGGTTGCAATAGCCCGTCTATGTCGCAACGAATATGTTTCGTTGTATATAATAGTCGCTTGCGTTGCGAAAAAGTGGTACATATAGCAACAAAAAAAAATAAATCGTTGCAATCACTAAGGTTGCAACAATTATGGTTTCGTTGTATGTAATAGTTTCGTTCGTTGCAAAAAGGTTGTACATATAGCAACGAAAAATTACATCGTTGCAATACCTAAGGTTCTCCACTTTAATGGTTACATAAAAAATTAAAAAAAACACCACCAGCAAGTTTCGAACCTAAGACCTCAGAGTTAAGAAGATAGGCGCCTACCATTAGACCATGTATGTGTTTGTGTTTCTAATAGCTAGCGTATCCTACACAAATTAATATAGACCCGTTTATATATTGGAAAAGATAGTAATCTAATTACTATCACGTACGTCGCGGTCTCTCTCTTCCCCGTCGCTGCTTTGTTTCCCACGTGCGTCGTGGCTTCTGATCCCCCCGTCGCGGCCTCTCTTCCCCCGCGCGCCGTCCCTGCGAGCAGATTGGTCAAGGCCCTCGTTCCCTACAGCCAGCAGCGTGGTCGCAGCCTCCCTGCAGCCGGTGTCGTTGTGGCACCCCCTCCCTGCAACCGGAGTCGTCACGGCCCTTGAATGCCCTTGAACAAAATTGGTTTCACTCAAAAATGAGTTAAAATGAATTACTTATGAATTTTCAAAGTTTGGCTATTTTTCTGTTGGAAAGATATTTCAGTTTTAACCTTTTTCTAATTCTTTCTTCTTTTCTTATTTCTCTTACAGCCTGGGCCCGCAGGCCAGTGAGACAGAGCAGAGCAGGGCACGGGACAACGGATCGGACCGTCCGTTCCAGGAGTGGATGGTCCGGTGTGGCGAATAGAGAGAGACGAGCGGCGAGCTTCTCGGCGGCGGCGACGGCGAACGGCAGCTCGGCTGTAGTCGGGCCCAAAATAGAAAAGGTAGAGGAGTTCACGGCGGAGCTAAGGGTGGTCTTCTTGACACCCTCGGGTGACCGGAATATCGCCGGCGGCGAGCTCCAGCGGCGGCTCTTTTCGGGTCGACGGGGGAAAACGTTCTACAAGCTCAATCTGGCAATACTAATGCATAAATATGTGTCTACCATATATCTGGGCTCTCACCGTAAGGTTTGACGAGGCCGGCGAGGTCTTGTCGGCTGTGGCGTGCACGATTGGTTCGGCGGCGGTAGAAATCCTCTGGACGACGGCGGCAGCTCTTTCTTCAGTCGGCCTGCGTCTAGGACACGGTGTCACCAGTTACAGACTTCTTGAGGACGGCTATGGTGCAAAGAATTGAAGCAAGGCTCACCACAGAGGATGAATCGGCGGTGGCGGAGCTCGGCCGATGGGGAAGACGGATGGCCGATGTCGGCGCTCAGGGCTTCGCGACTCGATTCCTTCGGGTAGCGGCTTCTAGAGAGAGCGACGTTGTTGGCTCAAGGGCTCGGTCAGATCTCACTCCGAGGCGGCCGAACAGCGAGGCGACGCCGGCGGCAGTTTGCACAGCCGAGACTAAGCACGGCAGCGACACGGCGACTTCGCCAGGAATTCCTAGGGCAGTTAATCCAAAAATGGAATTATTGGGAGGTACTAATCACGTTCCAGCAGAGGAAGAGAATGGGCTCACCAGAGCAAGCTCGGGCTCGATCGAGACAGCTGCGGCAGTGAGGAAGATAGGTTGCCGGCGTGAACCTTGACTCTCCGGCGGTTTTCTCCACTTTAATGGTTACATCGTTGCAATACCTACCATTAGACCATGTATGTGTTTGTGTTTCTAATAGCTAGCGTATCCTATACGAATTAATATAGACCCGTTTATGATTGGAAAGATAGTAATCTAATTACTATCAGGTACGTCGGGTTCGTGTGATTCAACAGGTGTTTCATAAATGGCTTCCTTTTCCGGTCTCTTCCATAGAGAACTGCTTAACTACTCAAAATAGTGGTGTATTTGTGAAGGGGATGCAAGTACAGGAACATGGGCTGGTATGGCGTGCTTAAGAAAATTATCTGCCTTGATTTTCATGGTGAGAAGGAAGTAATGTTGTTCCAATGCGTATGGTGTTGATTCCCTGCAGCAAGTACGAGTAGATCTAGAGGTACAATAAGGATAAATATGGGTCATCCATATTGATACAACTCGTTTAGGTATTTCAGATGAACCTTACATCCTGAGCACACAAGCCGAGCAAGTCTTATGCAAAAAACCTAAAGAAACCAGATTGGTGCACAGCTTCCTTAGAGTGCAGCCTAGAAACCTGTTTGCCATGCCTGAAGGAGAAGTTACTGACAATATGGTGACGCTCGATCTGGACTCAGTGTTGTTGAAGGAGTGGAGATATGAATGTTGGACAGCAAAATAAAGATGTGATAGCTTGGAGTAGGTCTGCCTTGACGGGGCTACTGTTGAAGCTTCTGTTATTGAGCATGCTATGCAACAGCGGTGCTGAACCTGAACACGATGACCTGTTCGATGGAAGATGAAGATCCAGATGACACTTACATTCTGATGGAGTCCTCCCCTCCATTCAGTACTCTGGGAGAAGATGATGATGATGATTTTTTATGTAAAATTTGCTCAATTAATAAATGAGGAAATTTCCGTACCATTTTTTTGAAACAATCAACTTGTAATAAGTGATGACTCTAGATTTCTACAACTATCAACAAGTGGCTATACTTCTTCTATGGAGTCTCTTAGAGAGAATAACCTGGTATGCGTCACCAGCACATAGCAAAAGAATAACAAGACACGTCACAATTGTAGCAGAAAATTCAGGATAGTACAATTGTTCCATTTCACATTATATAGTCCGGACCATCCGAACATGTTCGGACGGTCCGGAATGTACAAATGTTGCCATTTCACATATATAGTCCGGACCGTCCGAACCCTATTCGGAGTCCAGACTGTACAAATTGTTGCCATTCACATTATATAGTCCGGACCATCCGAACCTTGTTCGGACGGTCCCGGACTGTACAAATTGTTGCCATTTCATACTATATAGTCCGGACCATCCGAACCCTGTTCGACGGTCCGACTGATAAATTGTTGCATTTCACATTATATAGTCCGGACCATCCGAACCATGTTCGGACGTCCGGATGTAAAATTGTTGCCACTCATATTATAGTCCCGACCATCCGATTCATACCGTATTCGTACTCATTATTCGTATCCGTAACCGAACAATCCGTATTCGTATATGTATCCGGACGCTATCCGTGTTCAATCTGAATCCGAACACAAATATGAAAACAAATATGATATCAGCGATCCGTTCGAACCGATCCGTTTCATCCCTAGTAATACGTGGCTGAGTTGGGTGATAAATAGGATTCCCCCCCCCTTCCCTCATCACCTAGGGATGAACAAATACATTTGTATTAATTATCATAGTTTCATTACAACTCCGCTGTTTTGAGTTACCCTGTCATAGCGCTTAGCTCTAAATCTGAAAACAATTTGTCAAGTTCAACAAAGTGGGCACTGTCATTTCCTATTCTGGCGAACTATTTCTTAATACTGTGACTTGTGTGACTCATGATGTCGAACAAATATATGTGAGCTTAATTATAGAAATTATTAATTTACTAGAATTATTTGTCTAATTAATACTTATTATTATAGTGATTTATTATTATTTACTCCAGTTGGGCCCCATGACTATGCCAGCTTGGCCGTGACATACAAAGCAAACAATTTACTAGTATTTCAAATTTAAGATGTTTGGATATTTTAGAAATTAATTTAAAAGCTAATAAATGTTTTTCATTAGTGAACCTCCCCAAATTTGTGCTCCAACAATTTCCACTTCCACCGTGCAAAGTTTCGCACCGCGCCAAACTGTCCGACATAACCGGACAAATTTCTGCGGAAAAAAAAAAGATCGCCACATATGTCGGGCTAATAACCTCCATGACCGACGTCCCCTCCCCTACCCAAATTAGATCATGATCTAAACTCCTCTGACTCCCTGAGCGCGACGGCCCCTCCCATCTCTCCCGCAGCCGACCCCCCCGGCGGCCGACCCCCCGGCTGCTCTCCTCGTCTCCTCGCGACACTTGGCCGCCGGCTGCCGGCCTTGTGACGTGGCGACGCCCCGACGCCAGTGCACGCACGTCGCGCCGTCAGCCGACGCGCGACTCACCCGCAGGTTAATATGGTTATTTTGGATATGTTAATGCTATTATTGTGCAATGAACATCCCCGCAAGTGACCCGACCCTTTGCCATCCCTAGCCATGGCGCCGCTGCGACGCCACCTCGTTCCAGGACGCCCCGACGCCGCTCCGTCGAGGATGCCACCGGCAACGCTAACAGGCAGGACGACGCTTCCTCCGCAGGGAATCAGCGCCAGCAACGACACCACCGCCTTGGGCGCCCATCGACATCGATATACTGAAGCCACCCTCGAAACGAAGACGAACTGGGTTTTCTTGTCAATATAACCCTAGGTATGTATCGGCGCACCGAAGGCGCGCCTGGACCTCACCGAGTCCGGGCGCCCGCTCCCCGGACTTGCTCCCGCGTCGCCCGCGCCCTGCGCCTCGGTCTGTGCCGCGCGGCCGCGCCTCGTGTCGGGACTGCTCCCGTGCCGGGCTCGCCCGGCCTGCGCCCGTGCCCGGGTCCTCGCTGGCCTGGAGCAAATACAAACACACGAGCTCGAGCAGGCGACAATGCGACGAACACCACGGCTTTCTATTGAACTTGCAACCCGGCTAGCTCAAATGAACACGCACATACACAGGGGAAGTTTTTGCAGCACTGCACACCAGTGCTCTTTTCTCTTGATCTCTGAACAAAGTGATTACAGGACTTAAATAAACACACGCACTCACAAGCCAAACCACGTCTGGCCGCATAGCTGGCCATGCACTCCGTGGCCTCACCACTAGATACTCGTGACCTGACGTACAGGCTATGCAAACTGAAAGATTCGCAATCATTGGTAAGGCTATGCAAACGTACAGGCGAAAGAGCATGACATGGTTAAATTGTTTACACTCTTTTGTATTTTATAATAGAATGTAGTCTTTGTCCCTTCCACAGAAATATCCATCCATAACATGTCACATATTATTTCCATATTGTTTTTATACTGATGTTGAGAGTGGGCTTTGAATCTTTTTGCTTAAGTTAAGATTCTGCCAATGGGTATACTTGACCTTTTATTCTGTTTATTTATCAACCATTAGTCGTATGTATGCATGGCACAGGTGAATGTGGACTCTTTATGTTCATTTGCAAGAATGGACTTCCAGATCAGGCAATATGTAATGTTCAAGTGGAAAGGCCTAATATAAAATTCTCAACCTTGATATCTCTTAAGGACCAGCTGGGTATGCTGTCCGGACTTCTTATACTACAAGAAGCTGTAGAGAGATGAGCTACTCTCAGCCCCTCGATTATTCAGACATGCAGAGATTATCTACAAGACAATGAGAGTGAGAAGGAAATCAGATTAGTACTCTCAAAGGAGCAGAGACAGCACAGCAAGTCAGCATAACACCCCTCAAGCGACCAAGGCAGAGCTGGGAAGAAGATGAGCATCCGTTTATGGATGATCCTTTTGATGCATACAAGGACTGGCTACAAGAAGCTACCCAGGACAATCCAAAGTATATCATCTAGTTTTCGCATATGTTTTCATATTGTTCATAATCTTAGCACCTTGATATAAACTACACTTATCTTACATGTTTTTGTGACTAACAGATTTTGAAGGATGACCTAGGGATCAAACAGTCAACACGTACAAGGAATTTAAGGATGAAAGGGGACATTCCAGAAATTAGTAATTATTTCCTTCTTCAACCAGTGTATTTACTACTAATTTTTTTAAAACTGAACCTTTAACTTGTGTGCAGTGCATTTGTTGAGCAATGTGACACACCGATGGTATTCATTAGTCGGAATAATGTATGGAGGCCGAATAATGTAACACCACCCTCGGAGCTAGCCAACGCCATGCAAGAAGGCAAGGTACGAGGGGAAATCTGGGTTTCCTGATCATGCCATATATTAAGTTATTGGCGAGTTGCATCATTCTTATATTGAGACACGTATAAAGACAGACTCTCAGTTTTGTTATGTCTCTTTTTTTGCTGACTAAGTGACATGGTCGCACATCAAACACTACACGAATCAATGGCTGTCAGTGCACCTTCTTAAAGAATTCGACAGTTAAGGTTGCCCCCCCAGCAAAACACTACCCTCATCACTCGAGAGTTATCAACTATTCCGGCCGATACTCTCATATTTCGAAAGCATGAGGTCCATTGCACCGAATACCCAGTGCATTTGGTGATGAGTCTATATTTACAGGAAATGGTCACCACTAATGGAGTAAACAGTTGGTAGGATATAAAGAACAAGTCAACAAAGAAATTGCAGATGAGAGTACTGGTAGATGTGTACTATTTTTTGATTTCTACTCTAGTGCGATGCGATATAATAATTGTGACGAAACATGTTTGATTGCTTTTTAATGGAAACAGCTTAGGTGGAACCTTATCAACATTGACGATGAAGGATAAAGAAAAGAGAAACTCATTTATGCCCATAGTGAAGCAGCTCGCGTCAGACTTCGCCTATACTCTCAAAGGATTGCATTTCAAGTCTGGTGCCAATACAGCTTATAATAGTTATGGTGAGAGGGAATACGAATCATAATAAATCCTACCTTCTATGATGTGTGAGCAGTGGCCACTACTTGCAGTGTGTATTTTGGATCTGATAA
>RYFJ01003133.1:0-108330 GCA_003991445.1 Oryza meyeriana var. granulata | reverse complement strand
GGAGAGATATCAGTGGTATCACCCTTTGTCTATGCGTGGCCACCGTTGCATGAGCAGCATTATTCCGCTGCTCATGACGCGGATGAGTCTACTTTCGAGTAGTTATACTCGGGAGTAGCTATAAATTTGCTCGAGAGATTCCGCTGACATGAGCGGATGAGTCTCATTCGAGTAGTGCATACTCGGGGACGAAGGCTATAACAATTTCGCTGACGAGGATGAAAGAGTCTACTTCCGATGGGACGCACTTCCGGGAAGACTATAACAACTTTTCCGGCTGACATGAAGCAGACGAGTTAATTTTCGAGTAGTATACTCTCGGAAAGATATAAGAACCCCTTTTCCCAGTGAATGAGCTGAAGAGTCATATAGAGTCGATCCTACTCGGGCCAGAATATAAACAACTTCGACTGACATGAAGTCGAAGAGTCTATATCGAGTAGTTCCCTACTGGCAGACTATAATATATTCCGGTTGACATAGATACCGAGGAGTCTATGTCCAGTAGCTAAATCTCTCGGGAAAGGCACTAAAGGTTAAAGATATTTGACTTCATTTTAATTGTGTTTTACAATTAGCAAGTCGGGGTACACTAATAGGTGCGCTTTGGGCGCACACTATTCGAAATTCATGGAGCCTTCATAGCCTCGCTGCAGCTGACATGAAGCAGGACTCGGGGAAGCAAGCACTCAGACAAGAGCATCGGGAGCAATGCACTGCGGGAAAGATTACCGTGGAGGATGAGACTTGCATCAGCTGTGATCAACTATGAAGGTCTCGGGGCTACTGTGGGTGCCATGGGCCCCGGCGTACTCATGACAAGCATATGGGCACTCGGATAGGGATAGGGCCTAGCCTTGTAATTAGAGATATAGCTAAATTCGGCAGACTTCGCCTTTTATAGAAAGGAATATACAGTCCTAGCGCGCGTGCGTTATATCTCTAAGGGAGATCTCCTAGTAGTAATCCGATGGGACTCCTACTTATAACCCTGTCCCCCAGTATATAAGGGGAGGCAGGGTGCCCCATGAGGGCAGAAGAGCTCATAGAAGCACAACGGCGATACAGTTCATCAGAACTACCACCGTATAATCCTCAAAGGAATACATACAAACATGGACGTAGGGTATTACCTCACATCGAGGGCTGAACCAGTATAAATTTTCCTTGTGTTCTTTGCAATCCACCGAGTTTCCATCCGCCGTAGTAGCCCATATATTTATTGCCGGTGTAAAACATCGACAGGGGGAGGTGAAGATAAACCTTCTTCATCTTGTTTCGAAGTTGAAGCCCAGCTCCCCCTATGACTTGAGGATTGGACTTGGATGGTTGGGACTTGATGTGGAAGAAGTAGCGAAAAAGGTTGAAATGGGTATCAATCCCCAGGAAGGCCTTGGAGAGTTACAAAGATGGAGATTTGAAGGATGGATTTAGGGTTGAGATGGACAAGCTTGATCTGGTAAAAATCAAGAAGACCCAGGAATAAGTCGGAGGTGGGAAGAGCAAAACCTCTATCAAAGAAAGACTCAAAAACCACAATCTTGTGGGAGTCAGGGGTAGGGATTGTTTCACCTTTAGCCAAGCGCCAGTTGATAAGTTCTTTCGCTTGGAGGTACTTGTTTCTCTCCAAATGCGCCAGCTTAGAGGAGCATGGGGTTGATGTTGGCCAGGTCCCTGCTGGGACGTGGGGAGCATCGGACGGTGACCTCGGCATGGTTAGAGCCTGGAAAGGGAGGGGAAAGCTTCTAAATGGAGACAATCGACGCTGGATCGGAGGACTTTGTAGATCTGTGTGAAGGAGCTCGAGTTGCGTGGAAACCCTAGCTTTGGGGACGAAGAGAACAAGAGCTTTGCGCGTGGATCTAGAAGACGAAGCGATTTGGGAAAGAAAGGAGAATCTTTTCTCTCTCCCCAATACTTAAAGGGCTGCGCTGGGTGGTTGGCTTGGGCCGTCATGCTCAGTAGTGGGCCATAAGATACGAGTTCCTAAGTAGCACATCTTATTAGGTCGATAGCCAGTTGTGTTAAAATCACGATCTAGGTGCTGTTTTACGGGAATCGATTAAAATAATCAGATATGCTTCATGTTAAGCCTATTTGCTAGACACGTGTTCATATATCTGTATTATTTAATAGGTATTCAGGATATATCCTTATAAGGATCGATAGCTGGTCTCCAATGAAATTGGGAATGCATGTATCTCTCAAGTACACCTCACCACACAATGGATTAACTCCATAGTGGTACTCGGCTTACATGCTTAGCCAAATTGCCTTTTTGCACAAATTTTTTTCAGCTAATATGATGCTGAAGAGTCAATTTCTGAGAATATATCACTCGGGAAAGATTTGAAGGTTAAAGATCTTTGACTTTATGTTTAATTGTTTCTCAATTAAGCACAAAATCAAGGGTACACCTAACAGGTGCGCCTATTTGGTGCATACTATTCATATTTTTCCACGAAGCCCTTCATAGCCTCATTGCCAGCGGACATGAAGGGACTCAGAGAAGAAGCACTCGGATAAGAGTATAGGGATCGTACTGTACTCGGGAGAACTGTACTCGGGAATTCTTCACCATGGTGGATGAGCACTTGGCATCAGCTATGACTCACTATGAAGGTCTCAAGGGCTACTGTGAAGGCACGGGCCATGGGCACCTCAAGGAAGGCAATACGGCTACTTGCATAGAGGGTGGGCCAGCCCATGTAATTAGGGATATAGTAGAACTAAGTTTCATATAACCTTGCAAGACAAGAAAAGGGATATAATACTAGCTGGTCATTCTATGTTCAAAGAAGGAAATCCCTTGGTCGAGCGACTAGAATTCCTACCTTGTAACCTTACTCTCTTGTAAGAAGAGGCAAGAAGCCCCCTGGGGCATAACCAAACTCACCAGAGAATACAGCGAAAGCAATATACCATAACTGGAAGTAGGGTATTATCTCACCCTGAGAGCCTGAACCAGTATAAATCGTATTGCCTTTCGAAGTCCATCGAGTTTTGGTCCGACCAGTAGCCCTACAATCAATATTACCGATACAAAACATCGACACTAAAACACACGTCCCACAGCATACCCAGCGATTCCACTCTCCCCAGCCCCCTCCCCTTCCCTCACACACTTTTTTCTTCATGCAGTAGTGGCAGTAAAATCTTTACTGCGAGAGAAATCATCTGCTAATACCTCTTCCCACACCTTTCATTAAGTAGTAGGAGTAGTAAAATCTTTACTACGAGAGAAATCACCGCCAAAGACCCCTTTACTACTGGAGTATTTTTTTTACTAGACATCACACCGTGTATTAATATATATGTGCTAGTCCCCACACCGTATCGAACCACCCATCAGAGTAATTCTTTTACTGGATATTAAAATACCTATTAATATATATACGAGGTCCCCGTATTGTAACCAACCACCCACTCATTTTTTTGAAATTTTTGGATCTGGAGATGTAGGAGGCAGCGGCTCCTAGCGGATGGAAGCGGCAGCAGCATTGTCAGGGATTTCTCTCGACAGCAGTGGCCTCCTGTGGCGCCTCCACCAAGGCGGAAGCCCACCATGTGCATACAGTACCCGATCCCTGGATCAGTAGTCGGATACACACATAGTCATCGGTGATACAAACTCAGAGTACACTAAACATTAAATACATAATAGAGTACATATAATACAAAGGTTTCCATCCAGGACAGGCTCTAGATGGACAACGGCAAGAATAGGGTAACTAGCAAGATACAACACAGACAGGGGGGAAGCAGGGGAGAAAACTACTCGGCGATGGAACACGACGATACCACAGGCTGGTTGGGAGATAGGCCCGAAAACTCAGAAGTCTCATGTCGGCTTGGTCCAGGAAGACTGGGCAGTCGGGTCGTCCGTCTTCTTCAAAACCTAATATATATATATATACAAATATAGGACAAGGGTGAGTACTTTTTGTACTCAGCAAGCCGGGGGAAAGGTGCATGTCGATTAGACAAAAGGGGCTAAGAGTCTTATTTGCGAAAAAAAACATTTAGAACATTTTGCTTGTCAAATACCTAGTGTGTCCAATTTTTAGTTGTCGGCCAAGAGGCTCACGCTCGATCCATTCGCAAGTTGCTTTTCAACAATCACCACATATAGTTACTGAATCATGTATTTCTTTTTCATCTTCAGTGATTAACCGAGTGACCACACAACTCGGCGGTCACTCCGAGTGGCTTCGACCCACCCCGTTGACCTGAGACTCTGGCTACAACAAATCCTCAGCTACCTCTTTTAGCATTTCGGTGCAACCGGTTATCAGCTCCTTCGCTACACTGGCTACAACAGTTAGCACAAACTCGCTGCCCTGGCTACAACAGGTCTGCTCTTATCGTCTTCTAGCTTACAACCCGAAGACTTTACTCCTGTTAACTTTCACCCTTGCTTATGGTGCTTCAACATCCGGGTCACACAGACCGTGTCTTGCCACAACAGGCCTTCCGTTTGCACTTGTCGGCACTCTGGTCACGATTCCTTCCCATCAATCATTCCACAAATCACTGGCAATCAATCTACGCTATGGGAATCACCTTTTACATCGCCTTAACCGTGGGCACGGCTGTTCGATCAGTTCAGCTAAAACTCTGCAGAGGGTGTACTGCTTTACCCAAACGACACGAAACTTACACCGAGTACTGGCCTGTCAATCGAAGTTCGTGACAAGGCCATTTCCAAAGCCACGTCTAGCGCTATGCAATGCAGCAGAAGGATCCCACAGGATCAATGCTTCAGGTCGGCTCCAAACCACATCAGACCAAGGCTCACTAGCCACAACTCAGATGAGTCCACTCTAGTCGGCACCAGACTTCCCTAGATCTACAATTTACGGCCAGGGGCAGCCCATACTACTGTATGGTCGTATGTAAAATCTCGGCATGCATCCCAAAGGAAATGGTCCTTATCGATAATACACAGCCAGGCCACAAGGCACTGTCTCTGTACACATCAAAGGTTTTCACAACTTTCATTTGTTTCAGAAAGACGTCGATACGCAGAGTACCAGGTTTTCAAACAGCTAAGTAAAAAAACCACTGTTTCCCCAACGACAATACAATCGTTGCAGGGCTAAGCCATTCTACTCAGCATTCGTATCCGTAGATAGGATGCCAACGTGCCATTTGTGGGGCTATCAAGGGAGAAATACATCAACATCCTACCAAAATAAGTGCGACTACGGGGTAGGTCCATCGGTTGCACTTGCAGACCGAGGCCAATCAATTTGAAGTGTAAACTAAGCATGCATATTTTGCAAACAACATAATTTTGCAGATATAGGAGGCAATATGATCAAAGGGGCTTGCCTTGTTCTAGCAGAAGATCTTCCTCGGTGAAGACGGCTTCTGGATCGTCCACCGGTTCAGGATCTAAACAAGCAGAAAAGATAATTACTAACACGCTGAAAGGAGGTAAAACACTAGAAAAAGAACATCGCGGTAGTCGGATGAAGGTTTATCATAGGCGGCTGAGTTAAGCTTGCGGACGGGGCAACAAGGCTCACCGGTTAGGAACTCCGGATGGTAGGCTCAGAATGAGCGAGCGATGGAGCTCGGGGGGGGGGGGGGGGCAGAAACGGCTCTGGGGCTAGGGAGGAGGGAGATGACGGCTTAGCTATGAAGCTGGTGATGGCGGTTTGGCAGAGCCCGGCTGGCTTTGCAACAGAGGAAAGAGGAGGCATGGATGTCCTTTTATTGCACGGCGGCGAGCAAGGACACGGCGATGCAGGGCGATAGAGAGGGAAAAGGAGTCAAGATAAGCTGGCAAGGTGACGCGACGTCAATGCAGAGATTGACTTAGGGATTGGGCGTGGCCGCGGGAGTTGGTATACACTGTAGCGACGATGAGACACTCAGGTCGTGGCAAGGACGGGTTGGAGGGATTTGCAGACAGAGCCTCTGACTATCCATTGGTCCAAGCAGGTTCTTGCGGTGCGGCGGTTATTGTCCGTTGCTCCGAGCGGGGTTGTGGGCAGGTAGAGGTCGGATCACGTCACCACTTCTGCAGTCGGCGTCCAACGGGAGGAGCGTTGAAAACATGGTTGCGGTGCAACTTGGTGAGGCGATGAGACAACACGTCCGTTGATAAGGCAAGGTGTCGTGAGCTTGACCAGATTGGGGTAGGTCGGGGTGGCAAGACAGAACGGGTTAACAGGGTAGTCGGTAATGCAAGGGGTTACTCGGCGGCAAGGGTGGCCGAGTGAACAAAGATAAAAGAGCAAGATTCAGGAACTGAGTAGGAATCTACTCGGCACAAGGGGAAAAGCAATCGGTGGCCAGGGGAGAAAACTAGGGCATAGCTGAACGGGATTGGAGAGGAGTTCGCATTAAGAAAACGAATTCCAACAGGGAAAAGAAAACGGTCATTAAAACCTACCCTCCTTAACAGAATCTCGTCCTGAGATTCCGCTACTTGGCGAAGAGCTCCGGATACTCGGCTCGAAGGTAATCTTCTTGTTCCCATGTAGCTTCATCCTCAGAATGGTTACTCCATTGCACTTTGCAGAAATGATCTCCTTCATCTTGTACATCTGTCCTTTTTCTCTAGAATCCGAAGTGGATGTTCTTTGTACGTGAGGTTGCGTTGCATGTCGATTACTTCCAATGGGACTTGTTCTCCTGGGATGCGAAGGCACTTCTTCAACTGGGATACATGGAACACGTTGTGGATGTCAGAGAGTTCTGCAGGTAACTCTATCTGATACGCCACCGTTCCGTGCCTGGCAATTATAGGATACGGACCGATGTAACGAGGCGCTAACTTTCCACCCATTCCAAATCTCTTGATTCCGCGTAGGGGTGATACTCGGAGATAGACATGGTCACCTGTTTGAAACTCAAGCTCTCGTCTTCGATTATCGGCATAATTCTTCTGTCGGGATTGGGCCACTTCAGGCGTTCTTGGATAACTTAACTTGCTCTTCCGCTCTTCAAGATATCGGCCGAAGACCATCTTTTCTCCCATGTCTGTCCAACAGAGTGGAGTTCTACATTGTGTTCCATACAGAGCTTATTAGGGGCCATTGAATACTAGTTTGGTAGCTGTTGTTGTATGAGAATTGGCATATGGCAGACAGAGATCCCAGGTCCTTCAAATCCAGGGCACAGGCTCTCAGCATATTTCCACAATCTGATTTACTCTCTCAGTCTGTCATCCGTCTGGGGTGATATAGTGCTAAAATTGAGATTAGTGCTATTGCTTCGTGCAACTTTTGCCAAAAGTGAGGTGAACTGGGTTCCTCGATCAGACACGATCTTCTTCGGGACTCCGTGTTGGCAGATTACTTTGGTCAAATACAACTCAGCTAGCTTCTTAGCCGAATAGGTGGTCTTGACAGGGATAAAGTGGGCAACCTTGGTTAGTCGGTCCATTATTACCTAGATGGAATCATGTCCTGTTGGAGTCTAGGCAAACCAGTTTGAAATCATTCCTATTTTCCATTTCACTCGGGTATTTCAGGGGCTGAAGCAATCATGCTGGCTTCTGGTGCTTTGCTTTAACTCTTTGACAAATGCCACAAACTACGACATACTCGGCAATGTCTCGCTTCAGTCCAGACCACCAGTAATGATCCTTGATATCCCGGTACATCTTGGTACTTCCTGGGTGGATGGAATAAGCGGATTCATGGGCTTCTCTCAAAATCAAATCTCGAATTTCTTTTTGACCGGGTATGCAAATGCGTTTTCCAAACCAGACAGTCCCTTTATCGTCAACAGAGTACTCGGAGGCTTTCCCTTTGGTCATGTTTTCCTTGATAACCCTGATTTCTTCATCCTCTTTTTGAGCTTCACGGATTTGATCCTCCAATGTAGGTTGAATCAACAAGGTTTCTAGGGTCCCTGGCTTAACCACATTTATCCTTAGCCTTTCCAATTCTCGGCTTAACTCAGGTTGAGGGGGCAAGTTCAGGATGGCATTGCAATGGACCTTCCGACTTAGGGCATCGGCAACAACATTTGCCTTTCCAGGGTGGTAACGTATTCCAAGGTCGTAGTCCTTGATTAATTCAAGCCATCGTCTTTGTCTGAGATTGAGCTCAGTCTGAGTGAATATGTACTTTCAGGCTTTTTATGGTCAGTATAGACCTCACATCGATTCCCAATCAGGTAATGTCGCCATATCTTCAAGGCATGCACTACTGCCGACAACTCTAGGTCATGTGTAGGGTAATTCATTTCATGAGGCCTTAGCTGTCTTGACGCATAAGCGACCACTGTTCCTTCCTGCATAAGCACACAGCCTATGCCTAGTCGGGATGCATCACAATATACCTCAAAATCTTTCTTGATATCTGGAAGGATCAGCACAGGTAGGGTAGTTAGTCTTTTCCTCAATTCCTGGAAACTTTTTTCACAAGCATCATTCCATCAAACTTCCTTTTCCTTCTTCAGCAAAGTCTGTCATCGGTTTGCGATCCTTGAGAATCCTTCAATGAATTCCGGTAATAACCAGCCAAACCTAGGAAGCTTCTGACCTCTGTGACCGTAGTCGGGGGTTTCAAGAAAGCACATCTCTTACTTTCCCGGATCCACTTTACTCCTTGGCAGTAACAATGTGACCTAGGAAAGCCAACTCGTCTAGCCAGAACTCACACTTCGAGTACTTGGCATACAATTGGTGTTCCCTTAGCTTTCCCAGAACCATTCTCAAATGTTCGGCATGTTCTTGCTCACTTTTAGAGTAGATTAAGATATCATCTATGATACCACAACACTTGTCGAGATAGTCCATGAATATCTTGTTCATGAGGCTCATGAAGAAGGCTGGAGCATTAGTGAGTCCCGAAGGACATCACTGTATACTCATATAGACCATAACGGGTCGAGAAAGCTGTCTTGGGTATATCTCAGGTCTAATCTTCAGCTGATGGTATCCGATCTTAAATCATCTTGGAGAAAACTTTAGCACTTGCAGCTGGTCGAACAAAATCATCAATCTGGGCAACGGTACTTATTCTTGATGGTTACCTCATTCAATGCGCGATAATCAACGCACATTCTCTTTGTCTTGTCTTTCTTTTCCACTAGGAGCGCTGGAGCTCCCCAAAGTGATGTGGCTAGGTCGCACAAACCTAGAGCCTCAAGTTTCTATCTGTTTCTTCACCTCGGCTAATTCCTTAGCTGCCATTCTATAGGGTCTCTTGGATATTGGTGTGTGCGGGTAACAACTCCTATGAAAACTCAATCTCCTGATCAGGGGGCATCCCAGGTAACTGTTTGGAAAGACATCGGGGTATTCATTAATCACCGGTACTCCTTCCAGAGGACGGCCTGCACAGAACTCAGGAGAGACTGGTCTTTAGGGTTTTCAACGGGGCAAACTTCACTTCCTGTCCTAGGGGGCACTGCAGGAGGTTATGGTGCTGGTTGCCACAGTCTATCCGACCTTTATGTTTAGCTAACCAGTCCATACCTAGAATCAAATCCAAGCCTTGTGATTCTAGGATAATAGGGTTGGCTGCAAAACTAACCCCTTCAATTACCAGGTTAACCCTAGGGCAAGATTAGTCTGACCTAAACTCCTTGCCAAGGGAGTGTATGATCATAGGTACCCTAAGGCCTTGAGTATTCCAACCATATTTATCCACAAAAGCTTGAGAAATAAAGGAATGCGATGCTCCCGAATCAAACAAAACAACTGTAGGTACGGAATTGACAAGAAACGTACCCATCACGACATCCGAAGCTTCTTGAGCTGTCTTCGACTGGATGTGGTTGACACGGCCTCGTCCAAAAGTCGGCGTGGCACGGGAGGCATGTCCACTAGACTACGTAGTCGGCTATCCCCGACTGAGCACAGGGGCTCTTGTAGTGCTGATGTTGGAGCGTCCAGGAGCTGCAGGAGCTTGCTTCTGAGGACAGTGATGGGTGAAGTGACCCAACTTGTTACAATTGTAACATCGGCTCCCTGATGTACTCGGGGGGCTTCTCTGCTGTAGGCTGACTAGGGTAGGGTGGCTCACACCGGTACTTGTACTGAAAGATCGAGATTGAACAGATGGAGCTGGGCGAGAAGCAGTCGGGCAAGACATATGCCCTTGAAACTGGGGTGGAGCAAACTGACGGTGAGGATTGGGGAGATTAGGCCTGGAACGCGGACCACCACGAGTCTGCATCTGAGAGGCTTTGCGCTTGCAAAAGACCTCGATTTCCTTCCTAGCGTCTTCAACCACTAGAGCTCTGTTGATCATGTGCTGAAAGGTAGGGAAATCATGAGCAAGGAGCTGAATCTTCATTGCCACATTCATTCCCTTCAGAAATCTCCTGATCTTCTTCTTGTCCGTGTTCACTTCCTTGGGCGCATAACGGGCCAGGTGATTGAATCTGCTCAGGTACTCGCTGATGCTGAAATGTCCTTGCTTGAGATTGTTGAACTCTTCTCTCTTGATGTCAATCACTCCCTCAGGGACATATGCAGCTCTGAAGACTTCAGCAAACTCGGGCCAAGCAATGTTAGCGGCATCCTAATGGGCAGCACAGTAGTTCTCCCACCAGTTGGCAGCGGGGCCTCGAAGTTGATGTGCAGCAAACAAGGTTTTCTCAAGGGGTGTGCATTGCACTAGGTTCAGTTTTCTGTCCATGTCCTTCAGCCAGTCGTCAGCCTCTACTGGCTCGGTGGTCTGTGAGAACTCTGCTGGACGGGACCTCAGGAAGTCAGCAAGCTTGGAGCGGCCATGGGCTTGTGCTGGTTGAGCTTGGTGAAAAAGGGGCTGTAAGGCAGCTAAGTTCTGAGCAATGCCTTGCAAAATCTGTTTCTAGATGGCCATAAGCTGTTGCGGGTCTACCGGAAGCTGAGGGGGTTGAGGCAATCCTCCATGGTTGGTGGCTGCAGCGGCAAAGGTACCAGGGCCAACTACACGACCATTACCGAACATTTGATCATGAGTCTGCTCTACTTCTTGCTCATTCACTGCAGGAGGCACGTTGTTGTGGGCTGGAACTTGGTCTTTATAACCCAGGCGAGCTGGAGCACGAACATTGCAACGCTGACATCCTGCCATCTGATTCCAGAAAAGGAGAAACCAAGGGAGAAAGGCTCAGAAAGGTATTGGCAGTCAAACAGATAGAACAGATAAGGGAAACAGCCAGAACACCATGATGGAATTGAGCAGTAAACCAGGAAACGCACTTGGGAACTCGGAAACACACTCGAAAACTTGGCTTCGGCAAAGGGTGATGGATAGGGCAGAGCACTAAACCCTAAGGGCTGATGCCAGAGCTATGCACAGGAGCCAACGGTATTTTGAATAGCCAAGAGTTCTAGAGATATTGTCAAAATCTACCACGGCAGAAGGAGATGACTGGCCAGTCCGTAGCTTTTGCAAATAATAGAGTTTTCAAAATAAGATCGCTAAGGGCATCTACACGCGTAGGGTTTCTCTCCTAGGGCCAACCTATGCTCTAATACCACCTCTTGTGTGGCGCCTCCACCAAGGCGGAAGCCCACCATGTGCATACAGTACCCGATCCCTGGATCAGTAGTCGGATACACACATAGTCATCGGTGATACAAACTCAGAGTACACTAAACATTAAATACATAATAGAGTACATATAATACAAAGGTTTCCATCCAGGACAGGCCCTAGATGGACAACGGCAAGAATAGGGTAACTAGCAAGATACAACACAGACAGGGGGGAAGCAGGGGAGGAAAACTACTCGGCGATGGAACACGACGATACCACAGGCTTGGTTGGGAGCTAGGCCCGAAACCTCAGAAGTCCTCATAGTCGGCTTGGTCTAGGAAGAACTCGGCAGCAGTCGGGTCGTCGTCTTCTTCAAAACCTAATATAATATATATACAAATATAGGAACAAGGGTGAGTACTTTTGTACTCAGCAAGCCGGGGGAAAGGTGCCATGTCGATTAGACAAAAGAGGCTAAGAGTCTTATTTGCGAAAATAGCATTTAGAAACATTTTGCTTGTCAAATACTAGTGTGTCGAATTTTTAGTTGTTGGAAAGAGGCTCACTCCTCGATCCATTCCGCAAGTTGCTTTTCAACAACTCACCACATATAGTTACTGAATCATGTATTTCCATTTTCATCTTCCGGTGATTAACCGAGTGACCACACAACTCAGCGGTCACCCGAGTGGCTTCGACCACCCGTTGACCCTGAGACTCGGCTACAACCAAATCTCAGCTACCTCTTTTAGCAATTCCGGCTGCAACCGGTTATCAGCTCCTTCGCTACACTGGCTACAACCAGTTAGCACAAACTCGCGGCCCTGGCTACAACCAGGTAGTTTGCTCTTTATCGTCTTCTAGCTACAACCCGAAGACTTTACTCCTGTTAACTTTCACCCACTTGCTTATGGTGCTTCAATACCCTAGGTCACACAGACCCGTTTCTGGCCACACAGGCCTTCCGTTTGCCACCCGGCAAACTCTGGTCATGATTCCCTTCCCATCAATCCATTTCACAAATCACTGGCAATCAAATCTACGCTATGGGAATCATCTTACATCGCCCTGAACCGTGGGCATGGCTGTTCGAACAGTTCAGCTAAACTCTGTAGAGGGTGTACGCTTTACCCAAACGACACGAAACATACACCAAGTACAGGCCTGTACCGGAAGTTCGTGACAAGGCCATTTCCAAAGCCAGTCTAGGGTTATCCAATGCCAACAAAAGGATCCACACAGGATCAATGTTTCAGGTCGGCTCCAACCACCATCAGCACCAAGGCTCACAAGCCACAACTCAGATGAGTCCACTCCAGTCGACACCAGACTTCCCTAGACCTACAATTTACTCGGCTAGGGGCAGCCCATACTACCCGTATGGTCGTACTGTAAAATGCTCGGATGCAATCCCCAAAGGAAATGGTCCTTATCGATAATACACAACCAAGCCACATAGGCACTGTCTTTGTACATCAAGGTTTTCACAACTTTCATTTGTTTCATAAACACGCCGATACACAGAGTACCGGGTTTTCAAATAGCTAAGTAAAAAAAAGCACTGTTTCCCCAACGACAATACAATCGTTGCAGGGCTAAGCCATTCTACTCAGCATTCGTATCCGTAGATAGGATGCCAACGTGCCATTTGTGGGGCTATCAAGGGAGAAATACATCAATATCCTACCAAAATAAGTGTGACTATGGGGTAGGTCCGTCGGTTGCGCTTGCAGACCGAGGTCGATCAATTTAAAGTGTAAACTAAGCATGCATATTTTGCAAACAACATAATTTTGCATATATAGGAGGCAATATGATCAAAGGGGCTTGCCTTGTTCCAGGGGAAGATCTTCCTCCGCGAAGACGGCTTCTGGATCTTCCACCGGTTCAGGATCTAAACAAGCAGAAAAGATAATTACTGACACGCTGAAAAGAGGTAAAACACTAGGAAAAGAACATCGCGGTAGTCGAATGAAGGTTTATCATAGGTGGCTGAGTTAAGCTTGCGGACGGGGCAACAAGGCTCACCGGTTAGGAACTCTGGATGGTAGGCTCGGCAATGAGCGGCGGCGATGGAGCTCGGGGGGCGGGGGGGCAGAAACGGCTCCGGGGCTAGGGAGGAGGGATATTACGGTTTAGCTATGAAGCTGGTGATGGCGGTTTGGCAGAGACGGCTGGCTTACAAAACAGAGGAAAGAGGAGGCATGGTGTCCTTTTATAGCAGGCATGCGAGGCAGGGACACGGCGGTGCAGGGCGATAGAGAGGGAAAAGGAGTCAAGATAAGCTGGCAAGGTGACACGACGTCAATGCAGAGATTGACTTAGGGATTGGGCGTGGCCGGGGGAGTTGGTATACACTGTAGCAATGATGAGACACTCAGGTCGTGGCAAGGACGGGTTGGAGGGATTTGCAGACAGAGCCTCTGACTATCCATTGGTCCAAGCGGGTTCTTGCGGTGCGGCGGTTATTGTCCATTGCTCCGAGCGGGGTTGTGGGCAGGTGGAGGTCGGATCACGTCACCAGTTCTGCAGTCGGCGTCCAACGGGTGGAGCGTTGAAAACATGGTTGCAGTGCAACTTGGTGAGGCGATGAGACAGCACGTCCGTTGATAAGACAAGGTGTCATGAGCTTGACCGGATCGGGGCAGGTCGGTGCGGCAAGACAGAATGGGTTAACAGGGTAGTCGGTAATGCAACGGGTTACTCGGCGGCAAGGGTGGCCGAGTGAACAAAGGTGAAAGGGCAAGATTCAGGAACTGAGTAGGAATCTACTCGGCACAAGGGGAAAAGTAGTTGGCTGGCCAGGGAGAGAAAAACTGGGGCACAACTGAACGGGATTGGAGAGGAGTTCGCATTAAGAAAACGAATTCCAACAGGGAAAAGAAAAACGGCTCATTACACCTCCCGATGATGATGGCCGCTTCTCCTCTGGTAATAGCCAGATCTAGGGGGAGGGGAACTGCGTGTCATAGCTAAACCACAGACTGTGCATGCTTTAGCGCATCTGTATGTTTAGCTACGACGCGTGCCCCCGATCCTGGATTTTCCCTTTTTCTCGTTCCCGTGCACGCTCCCACCCTCCCTCCATTTTTTCCCTAGTGATCCCACTCCCTTTTCTCGTTCCTCCTCTACTGGTAAAAAAATATTATCAGTTATTCTATCACTTTCCCTAGTTCCTCCTCTACCGGTAAAAAAATAAATATCAGTTATTCTATAACTTTCCGTTATCTTGATAGCCAACAAGTAAATAAATTATTATGTGTTATTCCATCATTTCCTATTAACTCGATAGCCTACGGGTAAATAAATTACTTTCTGTTATTGCATCTATTTTTTACTAACATGTATTAGGGAGGAATTGATAGTAATTTTTTCCACACGTAAACAATAAATTTGTTACAGACGTGTATTTGATACAAATGAAGCACAAACTATAGAATAAATGATTTACTCATTATTACAGTTAACCATGGCATCGTGTTAAATCAGTATACATCTAAGCACCTCGAGTAAAAAACATACAAATGGGTATTCTACACGATCAACCACCCAAAAATAAAAAAAATACTCACCGATAAACACAACAAATAAGGCTATGAATAAAAAATTTACATCATCACCACCACTTTTGCACAATACACATGATTTTTCCCTGGTGGCAAGAACCACCGGCTGCCGACTACTTATCGGCGCTGGTCCTCTAAGTCACCACCTAGGCAACCTGCCGATCCAGCTGTCGATGACGTGGGCAGCCCACCATGTGTCACACCTTGAATTTCCCCTTAATAGAGCAAAAAGAAATTATTAATTAAACTACTTAAAGAAATTATTTTATAAGGCAGGAGATAAGAAATAATGCTAAAACATTAAATAATAATTTATCATGGCAGGGAATATTTTTCTTGTATTCTCCTTGCCAAAATATTAACAGGATTTTTATGGCAATTTTTAGAGCACAGAAAGTATTTTAAATAAATCAAAATGCTTTATCGGAATTAAATCCCTTCTGGAAAATCCCTTTTCCTTTCTCCTTTCTCATTTTTCCTTTTCTTTCTCTCTTTTTCCCGGTGGACTGCGCCTCGGCCTCACTCCCTCCCACGCGCCTGCCTAGCCCTACAAGGCCCATCTCCTCGCACTGCTCCGCCGGCCCGCTCGCCCGCTCGGTGTCGTTCTCCCCTGCCGCTGACAAGTGGGACTAGGGCCCACATGTCAGGGCCATCTTCAACCTCTGGCCGAATTGGCCGGAGGGAATCGGCCACACGCGCCAGCGGATTTTCTCCCCGTTGCCACGCGCGCCCCGTCCGCCCTCCGTTGAAACTCGCACGGACTCAGTGTCCTCCACTCGGCCGCAGATACCGTGCATGCACGCGCCCACGTCACCCCGCCGCCGACCTCGTCCATCTCTGTGAAATTCACGCTACCTCAGCCACGATCTCCATCGCCTCGAGTTATAAAAACCCTCCCCGTGCTCCGTTCTCTCTTTCCCATCAAATGACCATACTTGCCAAGCCCACAAACCCCGTGCGCACCATGAAACTGAAACTCCACTGTAAGCCTCTTCTCGCCACTACTCTAGCCACCGCCGAGCCCCGTTGTTGCCTTCGCCATGTGCTAGGGCTCCCTGGCCACCCCATCCCAGCGTCCAATCGCCACTGGAGCCCCGTTTCCGCCGTCGTCCTCACGGTGAGTCTTGCCACCAGCCTTCGTCCATGAAATTCCACCACCGTGTTCAGTCTTTGTCCCTCCTAACCCCTTCTACACTTTCGCCAGGACCTCCCCGTTCCCGTCCGCCCCTCCATGATCGTCTAGTGTCACCGGAACCCCGTCGGCGCCATCTCCCCGAGCCCCGCCGCAGCCTCGCTCCTTTCCTTGCCGTCGTTCGCTGCTCTCTGTTCGTCGGGAGCCCATGGTGAGATCCCCATATGTTTCCCTGTCCATCCCGCCACTCGCCGCAACCCTCCGTCGCGCTGGATGGTCACCGGCGGTGACCATCGGGCCTTGCACGTCGCCGCCGGCCGTGCGGGTCAGCGGGGCGTTTCCCCCTTTGCTCCTGGCCGTTCGATCTACCCCGTGGGAGATTGGGGCCGTTTGCAACATGCTTGCCACGAGCGTCCATGCTCCGCCACGTCGGAGCCGCGTCGGCTACTTCGTCCGCCTGACCATGCTGAGCTGCGTGTGGACCGGTCCACCATGCACTTGTCACCCTTGAGTCACTGACCAGTGGGGCCCGCTTATGGGCACCGGCCTCCCCCTATTAGCTGATGCCATAATTCCTGTTTAATGCGCAATAAATCGATAAGGATTTTCTTTTATATAGTGAAAACACAAAGCATCTTTAGAAATTCACAACTAATGCATACGAGCTCCGATTAATTCCATTCAAATTTCATTAAATCCAGAAAAAATGCCAAGAATCCATTAAAAATGGTTTTAGCTCTTGTTTCAGTGTCCTTATGTACTATTTTATTTGTTTATGCATTGGATGTCATTAGAGACCGACGTTTTCGAGCCTCCGGTGTATTTCGAGGTCGTCGCCGAAGTTGCAAAACCTGAGCAAGGCAAGTTACATCACTATTCTTGATCATATTGTACCCAATTTATGCAAATTGTTTGTTTTGCTTAAATAAAATTGCATGTTTTATTATTTCATGTGTAATGGGACATGAGCTATGTATAGTTTGATCACCATTGCTTGACAAACCCCCTTTTCTTTGTAACTTGGGTAATAATATGACTATATTATGACTTAGGTTGCTTAGCCATGCTTAGGTTTAAACTAGCTCACCTTGGGGGATTAATTACTCATTATGATCTTTATGCTTGACGTTGTGTCAAATTGATGGAACTTTGGTCATGAATGATCACATAATTAAAATATGACTCGAATGGTGGGTTGTGGGTGCATGGTTTTGCTGGTCACACCCATGGATATTAAGGACCGGTTCGTGGGAACCCCTTGTGTAGATTTCCGTACTTACCACAAGCCAGCGTGGGCAATGGCTGAGATTATAGCGTAACTTCTCTCTCTCCGAGGCACTATTTGCTGAGGATGGGCATGATGGAGTTGGGTCGCTTGGGTGTCGCGTTGATCGGCTTCCAGATCCATCCTGGCGCAAGAGGGTAGCCTGGCCAACACGATGTGCCCTATCGGCAGGTGCACCTCAGCGTGGTGTGGATGATTGGGGAGGAGTTGCGTGAATGGTCCTGTCAGAGCCTCTCGTGGGGTGCCGTGGTGGCACGCCGGTACACGGGAACATGTGTGGGACTGTGTTTTGTGGGTATAGTTGTACACCTCTAGCCAAGGTTAAAAACTATTCGAATAACCGTGCCCACGGTTATGGGTGATTGGTCAAGACTCACAGTGATTAGTCTCACCTTAATAAATTTGACTTGAAATATTGTGTAGGAATTGGATGGATGGTTTGGGCCTAATCCTGGTAGTGTTGACAAGAGATGGTTTAATACTACTTAATTTAACAACCATTTTACCTGTTTCTCAACCACTACCGTTTACAACTGCTTTATGCAAATGAGCTCCAAAGCCTTTCTTTGTCTCCCGTGCATTGTGCATATTTGCGAGCGTGGCTTGTTGACTACTATGGATGATACTTAGTCTTGCTCCCTTTCCCCCTCAGAGATGGAGATCTACTCTGATGATGATCGTCAGGAGGAATAGGCTTGTGCTGCCATTAAGCTATCTGTGGACTGGAGCCTCTGCGCAGCTTAGTTATTTTTATCTTTACCGTTTCCGCTACATTTTTGTAAGACAATTTATATTGTTTGTAAGACGTACTATGTATGGCAACATTGTCTGTGTGTACCCTAGCTTTCCTAGGCAGGGATTTAATACACATATTGTTCAGAATTCTGGTTGTAAATTTCTGAGCGTGACACCATGCAGTCTCAACGAGCTTCGACGACCCTTTCTCCCCTTGTTCCCATCGCCACACCCACCTAGATCAAAGACACCATGACTCTAGGAGTCCAACACCAGAGTAGTTGCGCTAGCGCCTATGTCATCAGAGGGAGTCGCCAGATCCAGGCCCCTTTACTACCGAGGAAGTGAGCCTCGCAAGAGCCCCCGTCGAAGAGGCAGATCTGGGCGACAGCCGAGGTCCACCATGGTGATGGTGGTGGCGATGGCTGCTCCTGCTCGTGGTGGCTACCGGTGACACCAGATTTGTGTCATCCCTCTTGAAGAGGCACTGGCGGATGCTCCTGCTTGTGTCGACAGCTTCTCCTGCTCGTAGTGTCCACTAGCTGCCACACCCCTAGATCTGCACCACCAATGTCCCTCTCCTAGCCGCCTCACTGATCCAGCATCGACAACCTCGCCGTCGACGTCTCACCGCCATGTTTTCTACTCGGTGCAGATATAGATAAATCGGAGGGATTAGGGGAATACATAGATGGTTGTTACCGGAGGCGATGCGGCCATCATTGTTGGGAGGCTGCTGCTGTCAAGAGAAATCCCTGACGCCACCGCTACTGCTTCCTCCGCCTAGGAGCCGCCGCCTCCTACATCTCTAGATCCAAAAAATTCAAAAAAAGTGAACGGGTGGTTGGTTACAATATGGTGACCTCTTATATATTAATATGTGTTTTATTGTTCAGTAAAAGAATTACTCTCATGGATGATTGGTTATGGTGTGGGGAACCAGCACATATATATTAATATACGGCTGAGATGTCTAGTAAACAAATTATTCTAGTCGTAAAGGAGTGTTTGGCAATGATTTCTTTCGCAATAAAGATTTTACTACTGCTACTACTTAAGGAAAAGGTGTCAGAAGAGGTATTCAGGGATGATTTCTCTCCCAGTAAAAATTTTACTTCGACTACTGCATGAAGAAAAGGTGCGGGAGGGAGGGGGAGGGGGGCTGGTGACGAGTGGGGCTCGTTGGATACGTTGTGAGGCACATGTTTTAGCTAAACCACGCGCTGGGCGTGGTATAGAATATCTCTGTATATATATATATATAATATATATATAATATATATATTATATATATATATATATATATATATATGTGTGTGTGTGTGTGTGTGTGTGTGTGTGTGTGTGTATACTAGAAAAATACTCGTGCGTTGCTACAGGAAAAAATTATAATAAAGTATGTAGTTGTTTAAGACAGAATTTGTTTTTTAAGAATTTATTTATATATAGAATTTCTTACAGGCGCTGTAGGATCCGACCATCACGTCTGTAAACACTGTTTACTAAAAAAACAACCTCAGTTTATGATCTGAATTTTGGACCAAAACCGTACGAGTTGTTTTCTAAAAGAATAACAGTCCACTAAATTCAATGAAGATAAGCCACGGCTTGGAGTGTTCCTAAGGGCATTCATAATGGAAGCCACACCTCCAAGTGGTCTCACAAAAAAGAGTATGCCACATAGGATGAGGCTACACCTAAAACACATGCCTCTCAATGCACAGTAGCCTCATTGGACCTACAGTAGATTTTGCATTTCAGCCCACCACTTCTTCTAGTTTACCCTTCTATTTTCTCAATTACCAGTTTTCTCAAAATCTTTTTCTATAGGAACCATAGATAAAAAAATTAATCACATATACACCCTCTTGTCCCAGTTCTCAGCCTCTCTATATTCTATTATTTTTCCCACTTAACTTTCCTTCTTTTGCTCCACCGAAGGAACATAGAGTCAAGAGACGCTAATTTTTCCCTTTCTTCCCGCCGACACGAACGAAACTGCGGGCGGTGGTGGCTGCTTTCCATCGGCGATGCGGTCAACGAGCTCCTGGCGACGATGTGGATCGTGGTGGCACAAGGCAAATCGGGGCGGCGGGCTCTCTAACGACAGTGCAAATTAGGGGCGGCAGGCTCTTCGGCGATGGCGCAGATTGGGGGCGGCGGCAGATGGGCTCCCCAGCGGCGGCGCGGATCCGGACGGCGGGCCAATGTGCTCTCCAGCAGTGGTGGCTAATGGCAGTAGGCTCCTCCCGTCCCCTCCCCCACGTCCTCTCTTCCTCGGCTCGCCCGTGCCCTCGCCTAACGAGGCGCTCGTGCCCTGTAGCTGGATCGGATGTTGATGTCATGATGACGTCATGATAAACGAAAATTTGGTAGAAACACTATTTATTTTTATAATAGTAGAAATATATATGCATGTATATATATATATATATATATATATATGTATGTATGTATGTATGTATGTATGTATATATATATCCATTCTTACTATTCATAACCGTGTCTACGTAACTACTAAGGGAAGATATGCATGGTTTTTTTGGCTTAGAAGAAAATGTCGATTGGAACATGTTAATAATACCTACGCGCATCTGACAATGTACCATAGCTGTTTGGAATCATTTTGATAGTTGAACCGAAAGGCCTATGGAAAAGCCTACATACGCCGTGCTAGCTTGTTTTCGTTGTACCTTTGTCACTGTGATGGAAGCAAACCATGTACTTGTCAACAAAACCTCGTTTGATCCAGTGTGATTTGATTATTTCTAAATCTTTTCATACTTTTTTGTTCTTATCGTTAGCGCATTGCCAATATATTTTCTTTATCTTTTAGCTCAAAACGTGCTTCTTGGCGGTCGTAAATTTAGAGACTCACCGCCACCCCAAAAAATGGCAGTCCACACCACCGAGTTTTGTGTTTCAATGAACCAACAGCTCAATGCCCGCCAACAGGGAACCATCGCCTCCAATTTTCCACAGGTACGACACCAGCGGGAGGCCGCAACGGCACACGGCATCATTGAGCAGAGAGACCTACGAAGCTCCAATATGTAGCACCCTCTTGTCTTACCTGCAAGGTTGAACGGTTGTAAAGGTGCTGAAGAGTAGAACGACAAGAAAAGATAGCGAAAATAGCAGGCAGGCACTGTGAAGGTAGAGATGGGAAAGAATAGTTAAAAGAGAAAGTGGCAGAGCAACGGTAAGAATGGATGCTGTGCCAGGTGGCTAAATACGTGCCACGCAGATTTTTTTTTCCCGAAACAGAATCCACCGTACCCCCATTGAACCAGTAATGTAATAACTCTTATAATGTACCTAATGAAGCCAATACATCATGTAAATAACAGCTAAATGGCATGCTGTAACACCCTAAAATTATCCCTATATAAATATTATGAAAAAGGAATTTTCAGAAATTTAATTAAAAGTCTCAATGAGTGAAAAGAATAAAATCAGGAAAAAATCTAAAGAAAAATGGGCTTGAAAATAATTTTATAAATTCTTTGCTTAATTATTTAATTTCTGAAATTTTCTGGGAATTAATTGATTAGGAGAAATATTTTTGGCAAAATAAAGAAGCTTCCAGCAATAAAACAAAAGAAAAAGGTTTTAAAAACCCCTCCACAGCCGCTGGGCCGTTTTCGGCCCACTACTGTGCGCTAAGCCGGTTCCCCTCGCTCGCGCGCGCCCGTCGGCCCACGGCCGCTCACGTCGCCCTCGGCCGCCGACAGGTAGGGCCCGTCCGTCGGGTCGTCGTCTTCCTCCCGCTTGGGAGCACTGTCGCACCCGAGCGCCGCCGCCAAAAATCTCGCGCAATCCGTTCGTCTCGGCCTCGGTTTCTTCAAATTAGTTGGGGGAAAACGGTGCCCCTATCTCCTTCTACCTAATCCCCAAGAAATCGGAGCCAAATCGCGCGTGGAATGGAGACCCGAAGCTTCCCGAGTCGGACTTCTATCCCTAACCGGCGCTGCCGCAAAATCCATCGAGTCCGAGCCGGAGTCCATCCCTCTCCGCCTTAAATAGCGACCTTGAGACCCCTAGGACTGTTTTCGCGCTTTAGATTGAGCCCTAGCTAGCCCTAGCTGTCTCCTCGCGTCTCGCGCTTGCTCCGCCACTGTCGCCAAGCTTCGGTTGCTCGCCGCCGTCGCCTCAGCCGCTGTTGGAGCTCGCCGCCGCCTCTCAGCCTTCGGGAACCGCCGGAACACCGCCGTTGACGAAGATCCGAAGACCTCCGCCGTCTTAGGCTCGCCGCCGGCCGTCTCCATCGCCGTTCTTCGCGGTTTCGCCCTCTGTAAGGATCGCCTCGACCTCCTCTAGCGTTTCCCGCTCTCTCTAGGTGCCGCCGATCACCGTCAACCATCGGGTCCAGTGCCGCCGCCGTTGCCGTAGCCGACGTGGCCACCGACGTGGTTGCCGTGTAGGCACCAGCTCGGCGCCACCTCAGCGCCGTTAAGCCGATCCGATCGGGATCAACCATAGCCGTCAGATCTTATAAGTTAAATCTCAGCCTTCCGATCTACCTTGACACGTGGCTAGATCTCGGCCATCCGATCAAAACCCTAGAACCCTAGCCGTCGGATCCCTCTCGTGGACCTCGGTGGACCTGGTCCACCATGGACCCGACACCTCCCTCTCACTGACAGTGGGCCCCACTGGTCAGCCGAGACCTCCTCTCTCCAGTGACGTCATAAACCCCTTTTCCCGAATAAAATTAATTCAATGATGACGCAATAAATCGGGTAAATTCTTTTAAATAGACTATAAAAGGATTAAAACTTCTAAATATCATAACTAATTCATACAAACTCGGATTGAGGTCGTTCAAGTCTCTAAATTCTTTAAAAATCAAGATCTACCCATTAAAAATATAATATTATACTATTTCTGTGTGTTGATGTACTGTTTTTGCTTATTTTGTTTATTACCTATAGTCAACGATGTTCAGGAAGAGACGCTTTTTCTCGAGGAGAGTTCCGAAGCTTGTGTGGAGCAGCAATGCAAGTCACACGGATTCCCTTCCCTTTGAGCATATTGTTCCTATATTTAAAGCTATGTTTTCCTTCAACTCTGCATTTATTTTGGAATATCACTGGCACAGGGAAACTCTAACCTTTGTTATGGCCCCTTTGATTTGATTACTTGACATTGTACCTATGGGATAATTTGACCAGCTAACTTTATTTACTGGTTAGCTAGAATAACTCTAGGACCCTGCTTAGCTATGCCTAGCAAATAATAGAATAACTTCTGGGTTGTCACAGTAATTTCCATACTATTAATCATGTCACATGAAATGATGATCCATTTACGACGGTGGTCGTACGAGGACAACTTAATGGTCCACTAAAACTTGATTAAAAGGTGGGTTGCGAGCACCAGGATTGTGTTTGATGCTAGCGGTGCTCGTGATAGTTAAGGACCGGTTCGCAGACTACTTGTTGCGAAGCAACACCCGTGCTAACCACAAGCCAGTATGGGTAATGGTGAGAACCAAAGTGTAGTACGTTCAACCGGGGTCCACCATGGTGTGTTGTGGCTGTGTCAATAAGACCACCATGGCTGCGTCAATAAGTCCATGTCTTGGACGTTGGGCCGTCTCCCTGACTAGGTATCTGATCAATCCTACCGGAGACTAGTGGTCCAGCGGGTGGCTCCCTTGTTGGGCGGGTTACATGGAGGGTCCTATCACGATTCCTTCCCGAGGTACCGTGGTGGTATCAAGACGCACAGTGATATGCGGTGGAGTTGTGTCTTGTGGGTAAATTGGTACATCTTTGGCCAAAGTAAAACTATTCGAATAACCATGCTCACGGTTAAGGGTGGGCCTAGCAATGTTTTCTGTGATTAGTCCCACATTTTTTAAACTTGATGGTTGAACAGTGGAACGTGTGTAGCTTCAGGTTGGAGTGGTTGGGCCTATACCGTTTTGGTGAGCGGTATAGCGTTAATCAATGTTGCTATTTAACTAATGCTTTATTACTCTCTCAAATATTTTATTACGTGCTTTTATGCAAATTTGAGCCATATTATACCATCCTTTGTTATCCCGTGCACTTGCATATTTGCTGTGTGGCTTGCGGAGTATTTCATATACTCACCTTGTAATCAACAATCATCATTCAGAGGAATTCTACAGTGAAGAGGACTATTTGGAAGACTGAGCAGGAGCCTGGTCAAGTGCGTGGAGTGGGGGTCGTCACGCTGCTTATTTATTTATCCGCTGTTAGAACTTTATTATTTTGAGAGATATCATTCGTCTCTGTAATAAATACTTACGCTATGTAAACAATTACTTTGATTATCAATTTTGTCATGTGTGCCTCGGTTAATTCCTGGACGAGGAGTTACACACAATAAAACTCCAGAATTTTGGATGAAAATTCTGGACGTGACACATACTCCAAGCATCAACAAAGTAAAGCAGCCGAACAGAAGTAGAAAATTTGGAAGAAAAAGCTACATGGGAAAGAAAAAGAGGACGAACGAAGGCGAACAGCGCGTCAGGCAACATGCCGGGGAACAACACGGAACTAGCCTAGCCATACATACAAAAGGAGAAATGCATGAGGTTGCGCCTCTGGCTTGCTGCATGGAAAGTACAGATTAAACCCTCTGACAAGGTAAAACCACACCATGCACCAATATCGGAGATGTAACCTTGCGAAGCCCGCTAGTGAACACAGTAAAGCAAACCCACAGCAGCGGACCAGACACTATAACAGAAATCGTCATCAGTGCAGGTTAAAAAAAATCTCTGGACTTCATGAGTCCCGCTATCCATGACAGCCAAGCCATTTCATCGGATCTCACGCATCCTCGACAGCACTTCCTTCCTATAGTTCCCAAACCATACACACATTTTCACAAGCAAGGTAAAAAAAATTATGCTAAGGAATCACCGTACATCTGTCCATGACCGTGGGCATGGCTATTCAAACAGTTGGTAATCTCTACAAGGGGGTACACTTTACCCATACGACACGACTCACTCTAGCCACCAGCATGATTGGTGCCATAGAGGTTTTCGCGATAAGGCATTTCTAGAGACATCCCAATTTACCCCATGCCAACTGGAGGGGTTTGAGACCAACGACAGCGTAGGTCCGAGATCATGCTGTGCCAGGAACCCAAGAGGCATTCCCACACGCCCTCCTAGCGAATCCACAATCCATTGACATGCAAGACGTTCCTGAGCATCCAGTTACTCAATTAGGGGCTATCCCAATTCACCCATGTAGTTGTACTTGTTGTATATTTGGATAAAATTCCGAAGGAATCGATCCTTATGGGCGACCACGTCGGACCGGCCTTGTGTCACGAGTCTCCATTTTTAAAACATAATTTTTCTTTCACAATGCACCAACCCAAGTGTCGGGTTTTCCAAAGGTTTTGTAAAACCTAAATTTACCCAAGATATTTCTCAAATTTTAAGTTTGGGGGCGATCGTTGGTACTCGCATAGGAGTGCACAAATACCAAGGCACAGCTGAGGTGGTTAAAGGGAACAGGGTATTGCAAGTGTCAAGGAAGGATCATATGCAGCACGTTTGGGTAGGCCCATCGATCTGAGTCGCAGATGGGGCCAAACCGTTTACGTACATGCCTATCGATGCAATTTTGCAAGCAAAATAGCTTAAGTTCAAATATAGGTTCTATTGATCAAAGGTGACTTGTCTTGCTTAAGGTCTTTAAGAATATTCGAGAAATCCGCTCCGAAACGAAAATCTGGCGATGGTTACTAAGCGCAAACAATCAAAATCTACACAAAGACCAAGAAAAGACTCTATTTAGGACTAATAATAGTGCCATTAGATAGACCTCAATTTTAGAAAATTACTGGAGTTGGAACGGACTCAATCGGAGCTATAGAACAAAAGATATGAATTTCCGAAGATTATTGGATTTTTCTGGAATAAAGGAATTGGATTTATTGAATTTAGTAGAAATGAATATTCTCAGGAATATTCCTTGGGGTCAATGACAAGCGGGGTCCACATGTCAATGGGGAGAGGAGGAACATGGGCCTATCGGCGGTCTAGCCTATTGGGCTAACGGCCTTGGCCTGTAGGCCAGTGATATGGGCTACGGTCAACTAGGCCGGTCCAATGGCCTTTGGCCCAAGGGAGGAGAAAGGGAGCAGGCCCAAGGGGAAAACGGCCCTTAGAATGTGGGCCAACGATGGCAGCCCAACTAGGATATGGTTGAGGCCCAAGACGGCGAAGGGAGTAGTGCCCGATTGTCAACGACACAGGGGGAGGGGTGCATGGCGTGGGCCGGCCGTGGACTGAGATGAATGGGCCCACACGTCATTGGCACGGTTCTCG
This sequence comes from Oryza meyeriana var. granulata, assembly GCA_003991445.1. Lineage (NCBI taxonomy): Eukaryota > Viridiplantae > Streptophyta > Magnoliopsida > Poales > Poaceae > Oryza > Oryza meyeriana. The sequence goes on along the minus strand of RYFJ01003133.1, from coordinate 81,848 downwards.
GTGGAGTGGGAACACGCGCACTGGGAGCGGGGCAGACATGGTGTCAATGTCGACTGACGCGTGGTCGCCATGGTGTCAGAGGAGAGCTGAGGGTAGGAGCACGGCGACCGCATCCGACGGCTTACTGCGTGCGACGCAATGCGGCAAACGGCGATGGTACACGGCAAGCCGATACCAACGGCAGACGGCGAAGGAGAAGGGGAACAAGACCAACGGCTTGGGTCGGGAAAGAAGGGAGTGACGGTAGCCGGCGGCGAGAGGCCGAGGGCGGCGGAGAGAGGAAAGAAGCCGACACACGGCGATGATGTTCGCTAGTGTGGACATGGCTCGGGGACCGATGGTCTCAGGAGCGTGGCGTGCGGCGGTGTAGCGAGAGTGGCCGGTAGGGTTCTGGGGAGAGACAATGAAAGGAATTCGGCAGGGGGGGAGCCAACGGCGGCGCGCGGTGGTGCGTAGCAACGGCGGCGGACCAAGGAAGACGGTGAGAGGCTCCATTCGACGGAAAGGGGCTCAAGAAGAGGGTAGCTTTCCGACGAGCGGAGAGGCATCGGCGGGGGAGGGGGGAACGAAAGCGGCAGTGAGGTTCGAGTGCGAGATGGGGAGGCCGAAGGATGGGGCGATGGTGCCCAAGCTCTGGGATGTGGCTCCGATTTGAGGGAAAGGCTCTCAAATCACGTCTGCGGAGATAGCACGACTGGTGAAACCCGGAGGCGGGCGTGGCCAGCGTCAAAGATGAAGACGCAATAGCGCTTTGAAGTGAAAAGGGGTTGGAAGGGGGGCCTCGATTGGGGGTTTTATAGGGCGGAGGAGGAGCAAGGGAAAGCGACTAGGTCAGTTTGACCTCGGTGGCCAATCATGGAGGAGAGAGAGGACGGTGTTGCAGCGATTTCAGGCGCGGCTCAGAAATGGATTTGATGGCACAGATGCGAGGGACGGTGGGAGGCGTTGGATCGAGCGGCCAATTTTGAAGCGTAGAGGCGGGAAGGTGAGCTAGCGTGGTGAGGGTGGAAGAACAGGGATGACGCGGTGGCCCGCTTTTGACTGGGCCGGTCTTGAGAAAAAGGAGGTGGGAAAGGAGGGGAAAAAATGAGGCGGCAATGTATGGCCAAACTTTGTTGCGGTCCGAGCTAGGGATAAGGAGGCGGAGGGGTGGTGTGACGTCGGCGACCGGGCTAGTCATTTGACCGAATAGCCACCGGGCATGGACGGGGAAGAAGAAATGGGACGGGGAGGGAGGTGAATGCACCAGCAGACACGAGCAAGTGGGCGCGACATTGTTGTTTCACTGGCATATGGGCATAGCGTAAGCTGCGACTGGGGCGGACGCTTGCACAAGAGCGGCTCGGATGTGCACAAGGAGATCGAACAACTCACGACGCTTCGGGGACACGTGGCGGTCATCAGACGACCATCTACTTGGGCGGGCACGCGAGGGGGGGCAGGCCGGCTCGGTGGTGAACTGGGCCAAACAGAGCCGGACCAGCACTATGGGGGCGGCCCAGTGGCACAGTGCCCTTTGATATTTCTCTAGGGAGTGGTTTGAAGGGGAAACTTGAAGATTTCAATTGAGATTTGAATTTAAATTATTTATTTGAACACAGGATACTTCAAGGAGTCAAGGGGGAGAAGATCCAAGGGAAATAAGTTGATATTTTGGTGTGAATTTGTATTTGGACTCTATGGAATTTTTGCAATGGGATTCAAGGAGAGGATTCGAGTTTGAATATCAATTTGAGTTTCCAAGGGCTTCAGGGATTTGGAGTGAAAAACAAGGAGATGAATATTTTAGGGTTTTGATACAAAGGATTGGAACGGATTCCGAGATTGAATATTTGAGCGGAAATGTCAATAGGGTTTGAGGAGCGAAACTCGAGTATGGCGATTCGAATTCCGAGATTATTATAGGATGCGGATTCGAGGGATTTGATTTTTGGGAATCAAGGAGCAGGAAACAAATTAAGATGTAGGCACGACTTACAACACAATATCTGAAGAACAAAATTTTCACGGATAAATTTTTATTAATATAGTCTTTAAAGCTACGCGAAAAAGGGGACGCATACTGGCCCAGTTGGTGGGTAAGAGGGGGACAGCAACATGGTCCCTAGCTACATTGAGAAAGAGGCGTACCCACTCAATGGCCCACCTGGCAGAGGAGAGGAGCTGCAACACAATCCACTAATCAGCCACCGCCCGTAGAGTTGAGCATGCGAGGGGTGCACGCGGAGGTTTCGCCTAGGAACAGCACTCCCTGAACACGGAGCACCAGGCGGCAGGGCAAGGCTGTCAGAAGTACCATGCGACCCAATGGCAGCGAAGAAACGTCCGCTGGCTATGAAGCTCACCATGGGGCGGTCCGCCAAGGCGCACCGAGCGTATGTCATTGTTTGGCCACCATCTCGGCCAGTGCACCACAGCTGCAGGCTCCAACGGACGGTCCCGGCTGACCATTTTCTGATGATTGATTGTTTTGTTATTGAATCCCGTGCATGCGTCGTCTGCGAGCCATCATTTCGACGAGCGTGCCACAGCCTGGGATGCAGGAAAGCCCGCACAGCACAGTTGCAGGCTCCATCGGACGGTCCCGGCTAGCCCATGCGCAGGTCGTCGGCAGGTCACCATTTCGGCCAGCGTGCCATAGCCTGGTGCGCAGGCAAACGGGCCATAGCGGGCCACGCGAGGCGACCGAGCGGCGAGCCAAGACCACGCGGGAAGGTGGGTGGGTGTAGGGCGGACGCGCGGGAACCGCAGGGTGGACAGCAGAAAACAATCGCGAGTCACGAAAAGTTACGGGGTGACGTGGATAAAGGCGGAAGCGAGCACACCGCCCGGCCCCAAAGGGCGTGGTCCTGGGTGCGAGCAAGAGGCATGCCCTTTAACTACTACGATTTTAAGTAGGTTAATTAATTTAAATCAATGAATAAATATCAACAAGAACTAGAAGGCGTCCATTCCAAAATCCAAATAACTTAGCAGGCAGTACAAACCAATGCATAAATTAAATTTATCAGAAATATCACAGCAAAAGACAAATCAATGCATTCGGTATAGCAACAGAAGATTTAGTTAAACAGCATTACCAAATTGTTGGCAAACACTTGAAGATGATCTTGTCAGATTCGGTCGCTCTTTTCAATAATGGGCTTTTTTTACTTTACCTTGGCAAACGGTTGCTATGTTGCTTCTTTTTTAGTTGTACTAGTAAAATATCCGTGTGTCGTAATAGATGAGTGTAATTTTAATTGCACATAGTTGGATGTGAATCGGACACGATCTCTTCGTATAGGTACTACAGAATTTTACATGATTGTAGTCATGTTTCCATTTGATAATTTATTTACACTCTCAAAGTAAAAAAGAAACACAATATTGGAACTGATGAGCGACCTATTATTAAACCTAAATCGCCATATTTCTCAAGTATAAAACTATCAATTTATCATCTTCCACATTTAGTAGCAGTAATAAAAATTAATACTCTCTACGGTTTTTAATGTTTGATGCTGTTAACTTTTGGACATACGTTTAATTATTCATCTTATTCAAAAATTTTATACAAATATATAAAAATATAAGTCATGTTAAACGTATCTTTAATGATAAATAAATCATAACAAAATAAATAATAATTACATAAATTTTTAAATAAGACAAATGGTTAAACGTGTGTATAAAAGTTAATAGCGTTAACCATTAATAACCGGAGAGAATACCGTTGATATGGCATAAAAATCAGAGGGGGTACAACAATAAGGCTGGCGCTCTCCAACACATCCCAATCCGCTAAACCTGATTTTTTTTTTCGATTGTAGAATCAAACTCCATCTAGTAACGATTGAGCTGAGTTCACACAGCTACGGCTAGATATTGAATGGAGGATCTGTCATGCTTGTTACCTCATCGTTGGCAGCGTCTTGTCCATCGTGTGAATCCATGATGGCCCAGTGACCGTCCTCCAAGATCAGCCGACGCAGGTAAACCAGAGACCCTCTCGTACAAGTTTGATCGAGGCTCAATAATTCTGCACACACAACTCCTCACCTTGGAACGACGGTTGCTTCGTTCTTGCGGTAGAAGTCATCGGCGATGCCGATGCATGGTGGTAGCAGCAGCAGAGCCCCTAGCTTGGCTGGTGCCGCACGATGAGCAGCAGCCGGTCACCTCACCGCCGCAGAAGGTTGCCAAGACGGCCTTCCTTGATCCGATCCGATTTCCTTCATGATTCATGTCGTGCGACGGACGGAAAAAACGTATTTGGGCATGATTTTGTGGGGATATGAGACACAGGAGAATTCGAATCGGAGAGAGAAAGGAGACGGAGAAGAGTCGAAGAAGGGTGGAAAGGGACAGACGGGGCGAGGTAAGGCGAGGCGGATGTGTCAATGCGCATACCTAGCGATTGGACAAATCGACCGATGATGTCATGATGGACGAAAAAAAAAAGGCAGAAACGATATTCTTTTTATAATAGCATTGATTTATTAAATTTAATTCTTAAAATGTTTGATCCGACGTGTTGCAACAGGAAAAAATTAAAGTGACGATAAATCATGAAAAAATTGCCATATATGATTTATTTTTATTATCGTAACATCATGTTCGATGAATCTTAATTAAAATTTTCAAACACAGTAAAAAAATTCAAAAAAATTGCTATTACCATTCTTGTCGCCAGCATCGCTTAAACTCGTTCCGTGAAGTAACTCTGAATATCTCTAATAGGCCAGTTAAGTTGGAGTTAAAATATTTAGAAGATTTGGTCTCTACTCGACGAAAGAGTATGATACTAAGCAAAAAGTCATGTCAACATTTTCACAAAAGTACATACTCCATCCATCCAAGAATATAAGTATTTTAAATATTTGAATTTTGTCCATTCTTATACTACTGCTTGTCATATGAATTATCTTCTATTTAAATTTCTTTCCATCTTATCCCCAACCATCCTTCCACCCATAACCACGCCTCATTTACTGAGAGGCAACAAAGTCTTTTTTTTCCATCTTAATCTCTTTTAAACATCCAAGAAATTCTTATATTGTTAGACAGAAGGAGTATTCATGTATGTATTGTCATTCAAATTTCTAATAATGCTAAGCTACAAACTCTATGCTATACAACAGAAAAACTAAAACCCGCAGTTCTTGTTGGATATACAATACCTCTATACAATCATCTGTGCCTCAAGAATTGACAGTAGCAAGTGACAACATCTTTCTCTGCAACTTGGAATTCTTTACACCAGAGATGAGGACGCATAGTCAAATGATTGTGACACCTGTAACTGCATACAACCATTGATGCCTCAAGAATTGGTAGATGCAATAAGTAACAACATTACTTGTCGTTGCAACCTGGAATCTTTTACACCCGAGAGACACATCATAGATGCCAAGTCAAGAGGATTTTCAGATAAGGATATGGGTGTATATTCAATGCAGAATGTCTGAGTAAGAACGGATGGAATTTGCTCTCGCCTGTTGACAAATCTCATTAAAGATAGTCATTGACAATGGCGATGAGCGGGGACGCATCATCAGCATCGGACACCAGATCAACCAGATCATCTGCAGCATTGGTAAGGATAAAAAGAACAGTCTCACCAATTCAACCGATCGAGCAAACAGAATTGATAGAAGCAGAAAACTTCTGCAACTCGATTAGTTGATTTGTGAAAAGAACATGTACAAACAACAACAGATTAACAATGATGACACCATAACTATGCTGAGGTTTGATGTGAGTTGCTTCAATGTCCCTCCACCTGGCCCATCTCCGTTCTCTTCAGCCTTAATAGCTATGGTCAGCGGCACCACCATTGCTGATCTTAGCATCATCCTTTTTGCCGCTGTTCCCGACTGTGCTCGTGTCTCTTCTTCCCCTTCCCGGCCTTCCTTTCCCTTGTCTTCTCTTCCTCTATCTTCCACCATCCCAAAACGATTAGATATGGTTAGGCCCTCACGAAGATGCAGATTTTCTTATATTAATTTTGGATCGGAGAGCATAGAAATCACAAAGGACAAGAAGTGTGGCAGGAGCTTACCGAAGATTCTGTCGCCGCTATTGCCATCTCTCTTCCTTTCCTCCTCGACAGAGGAATCACATCCCCACCGCCGCAACAATCTATCACCTTAGTAGATGTACAATCTAGTCCTAATTCTTTTTTTTGCTTTAGGAGTTCGTCAACAAACATGGGGCTGATATTAAAGTGATTTACAGTGTGTCTGGATGGTTAAAGTACAACCCCACAAATTATTCAATAAAACTCACTTGTGGCCATAAACTTGAAGGGAATGTGTTGCCTCAGGTTTATTATGGTACAATTTCCCAATTTACAGTATACCCTTTCTGATAAATGTCGAATTAGATTGAAAGGTAGATCATCTGTTTATTTTTTTTCTATATGATGCAGAAGCAAGGCAAGAATTTAAAGATTCTTGTTTGGTTCAAGTGTACAACATCCAAGCTTGTATTCTAAAAGATACTGCTGTAGTTTGGAATCCTGAATTTGTACAGGCAGAGGAGCTTTTTAACCAGCCATCTGATGAAGACAATTGTTTGAGAGATAATAGGTATTGTTCTTTTTAGTCACCTCGCTTAGCCCCCAAAATCAAGAGAAGGCGTAATCAGATAGGAGCAGTACGGAATGTGTTAGAGTAGGAGGGACGGTTGTAATATGCTTATATTAAACAGCAAAAAAGAATTAATGGGAACTATATGATGCCAATTTGTTTTTATAAGCATCTCAATGTATGCCACCTATTTCCCTCATCAAAATTCTGAATTCAGTATCTTCTCAATCCTTTTGCAGGTTTTGTGGTGTTTTGAATTCTTTTGTCAAGCAAACTGCTAATGGGAAGCTCGTGAGTTCATTGTCGCTGAAGCCTATAAATAGTGTTGTTATAGCTGCACAGTTAAAACCCAGTAGTGCTTGTTGTGACCTTCGGTCACAAACAAGAAATAGGGATAAGCAAGGGAAATATTTTCTCTTGCTTATCCTTGCAAAATACAATTTGGAGGCTAAATGCACTCAAAGCACTGTTTACTCCAATATTCTCTGTCATTTACAATAGGGCTTGCCCATCTTTTATAGCCCAGGTGCCGTACAGAGAGATTACAAAAATACCCCTAGGGGACCGCTAACCCTAGGGGCAAATTAGATATTATACACTAGACTTGCGGTCCACTTAGGGACAGCTGTCCGGAGTGGTACAGGTTGGTCCCCACGCCACGTGGGGGGAATATTCCCTCCTTGGCGTAAGTCCTAAGCTTCGTCTTCGATTTTGGTGTTTCCCCTCCTCCAAAGAGGAAATATTCTCGAACTCCATCTTGGTGAAATGTTCTCCTCTCTGGACGAACCGAATGATTCTTATTACCCCTGTGCCTGGCAAGCAAGATTGTTAGTATTCATCCAATTATCGCTCGAATTGGGGGGACGGCGTCGGGTCCTGCTACAACAAGCCCCTCACCGATAAGGGTGAAACTCTTTTCGGCCGAAGCCGTGTCTTAGAATTTGCATGATCTCGCCGTCCCCTATTCGGCCGAAACTTGGTTTTCTCCTTCACTATTGCATTTTGCTCCTTCATTACTATATGCTTATTTTTGGTTTTAGTTATATATATTTATATATTATTTACAATATATATTCTTTGTTATTATTATTATTACCATTATTATTTTATTGTTATTTTTATTTACTATTTTATAGTTTAATTTAATTAGCTGTATATTATTATTTTTGTAACTAATGAATATTCCTTATTGTATATTTTAATCAATGCTCCCTTGGCTGCCGTGCCACCTCGATTTCCGTGCCGAAGCACGACCACTAGCCACCCCGCCCCCCTATATAAAGGGAGGGCAAGGCTTTACACTCTCTTGCCATCGTTCTATTTTGCCTCCTTGCGCTTCGAAATTCTATTATTTCACCACACTTCTCTCCTTTCGTTTTCCTTTCGGTTCCTTGTGATTTCGCTATGGTTAAATATTTGAAGAAGTCGAGCAAGTGCTCGAAATCCAAGAACATTGATTCTAAAGGCGACAGCAGCAACCGAAATCTTGGCATTTCTACTATGACCAAAGCCATGCTTCGAGACATGATCTTGAAAGGCATGATTTCGAGTTGAGATGATGTCCTGCTTCCTCAAGGTGAAGACAATCCGTCCACCAACCATGTAGGTTTTACCGTGGTTTTCCAAGCTTACTTCGAGGCTGGGCTTCGCTTTCCCTGCAGTGATCTCGTCACTGAGATTCTAAAGTTGTATAAAGTCGAACTCCCCCAACTTGCTCCCAACGCCATCATTCACATGGGGGTTTTGAATGGATTTCCCGGAGCTGTGGCTATGCTCCGCATGGAGAAGATTTCTCCTACTCCAATAGTATCCGGCACTACACATAGCGAAATCCCTATTTTGGCGGGATGAACTTCCTCACCCGATCCAATCGTGGAGCTTACTGGCCTATTCCTACTATTCGCTCGAAATGCGGAGCCAATTGGTAGTCAAGGTGGTTTTATCACAAGATCAAGGCCAACTCAAGCTCCGAAATGTTTAAACTGCTTAGTTATGCCAGCAAGGTTGCTGAATTCGAGCCCGAGCCGGGTGTATCTCGCTCCAAGGATTTCATCTCCTACCATCCCAAGCTAAAGGAGATTCATCGCACATTCAGCGCTAGGGACTTGATCGAGGAATTTCTCTTGCTCAGCATTTGGCCCTTGTTTAAGGACTGGCAATTTCTACTTGGCAATACACCAAACAATGGATCTGTGCTACCTCCGTTCATCATTGTTGAAAATGATGACACAAGTAGCTTTTCTCCCTTTATTTTAGTAAATTCATATTGCCTCTGTTTTTGACCATAACTTTTCCTCTTAGATTTTGACCTCGAGGTTGCCGAAAAGGATGCCGAGAAGCTCATCGGCCCATACAGCTTGGTGGAACATGAGGCCTTCTTGAAGTTGCAAAATGGTATCCGCCGAAATCGTACAATGTCAGCCGTCGGTCGAGCAATCCCTGCTCGAATTTTTCCAGTTATTCACGATCGTCACCCTAGCAGTAGCCGAAAATGGCAAGTCGTCTCTTCCTCTGCCGACTACGAGCCTGAAGATAGCGATGGTGATGATCAAGGCCATGAATCCAATGACGGCTTGGACGGGGCTGACAAACATATTTCCCCCTCTCCCACTAGCTATGAAGACGCTCTGCAAGTTGCCAAGGGGAAAACGTGTGTTCGGACTTGGCCCCCTCTCGCACAAAATGAGTTCGAATTGCTCCTCCAAGTGATTACCAGGAAGATGTCTTCGACATTCCCCTCATTCTCTCCCCTCTTCGGGTGGCAGTTCCTGACATGCCAACTCTGACAGAGACTGGTCCAAAACCACCTACGCCAGTGATCATTGATTCCCCGCCTAGGGAAAACATTTCACCCCGAGCTGCTCTAGGGACCTCTGAACCCGAGCCACAGGAAGTCGACAATCTTGTGGGTCCCCAGGTTTCCACTCTGGAAGATACCTTGGTCGTGGAGGTCCTTGCCGAATTTCGACGTCGATGCGCTGAAGAAGGCCCTTCTCGAATGGGGATCCCTACCTTCAACGACTTCATCGAATCCACAACCTCCGACATGCATCTCCATCTAGAAGATTTGAAATTTCGATCTCCAGTCAGTCGACTTCCTGCTACTATTGCTCCATTGCTGCCCTCCCCTGACTTGACCAAGGAATTCATTGAGCAGACCAATTTGCACTTCTCACTGTCTGCTCTTGAGGTTGCCGCCGCCAAGGTGATCGAAATATCTTTCTTCCTTGTAAACGATCGAAATGTGTTTTCGCCACTTATGCTTATCATTTTTTCTTTCATAGACACTTGGCCTCGCTCACTTGCAAAAAGCTGTTGTCAGTAAGACCTTGAATGATATTTGCAATTGTTCGAAAAGCAATGGGGATAGAATCACCAAACTAGAGGGAGATAGGATTAAGCTTTCTCGAATGATTGATGATCTTGAAGATAAAAACAAAAGCTTGAATGAATCTCGAAAGAGGCTCAAGGTCAAATTGAATGAAGCTCGGGACAAAGCAGCTGATGCCATCAATGAGCTTCAACGTGCTATTGCTTCAAATAGCAAACTTTTGAAGGAGAAAACTGCTCTGGAAATAGAAATGGAGAATTTGAAGAAAAAATATGCGAAAAGGACAAGAGAGCTGGAGGCCCAGCAAACTGTTCTTGAAGAGGCTCATGCCAACCTGATTTTGGGCTGTTGCGTCATCAGAGATACTCTCGAAAGCTTGGGTACCGAACCCAACCCTCCTACCTCTGACAGCAGCCTCACCGATCTAACCGAGTGGGTTGCCGATGCCACCACTGGTATTTCACAAGGTGTGGTGCGCTTTGCCTCGAGATGTTCTCGAATATCCGTTCAGGCCTTGTGCGCCGCCATGTATTCGAGCAGCTGCAAACATATGCAAAATCTCAAAGACGGCTTCACTCGGCTTCTACTCGATCGAACTCTTTTTTGAAGCTGTTGAGAAACAGTTCGCCCCTACGCCAAAGTTCACCAAGCTCTCTACTGGTCAAAGCAGGTGTCGGCGAAACGGGATTGGGGGACCTCACTTTCCCTGGGGACGCGTGGATCTTCGGCCACGTCAGCTCCTCCGGGGCCCACATTCTGCACCGGTGACGGCCGGCTATGGCCGTTTTCCCGCCAAGTACCTGGGGCCCGAGCACTGCCCGGGCCTGGGTGCGCCTTCCCCGGGCGCGTCGCGACGACCGCCCGTATCTGCCTCGGGCCCCATGGCCCGGGGACATTCCCGGGCCTCGCCCCCCGGTCCCGGGAGCCACAGGCTCGGTCCCGAGGCGCGTTCCCGGGGCACATTGCTGGGATATTCCCGGGCCCGGGTCTCACCCCCCGGTCCTGGGACCCACCTCCTCGGCCCTGGGTCGCGTCCCCGGGGCACATTGCTGGGACTTCCCGGGCCCGGGCCTCGCCCCCGGTCCCAGGACCCACCTCCTCGGCCCCGGGTCGTGTCCCCGGGGCACATTACCGGGTCTTCCCGGGCCCGGGCCTCGCCCCCCGGTCCCGGGACCCACCTCCTCGGCCCCGGGTCGTGTCCCCGGGGCACATTGCTGGGACTTCCTAGCCCCAGGTCTCGCCCCCCGGTCCCGGGGCCCATAGCTTCTGTCCCCGAGGAACTCAGCGCCTTGCGCGCGCGGAGGGCTCGACGAGCTCTTTGCCCCGGGCCCGAGCTTGACTCGAGTGGACCAACTGTTCCAGCTACCTACATTAATGGCGAGGTGACGGGGCGCATCGCCCCTGTCGCCCACTCTGCCACGCGTGACGGCTCGTGACGGCCACCCGTGGGCCGGCTCCCTTTGCAGTCAGAGAACTTTTGACTAAGAGGGCTTCAGTTTTCCACACTCTGGCAGCGGTGGCGTGCGCTATCACATCTTCATGACCTAACCGCCCGCAGCAGCGGAGCAACGTGATGACAAGACATCCTGAACCAACTCAGGCGTGGCTCAGCAGGCGGCCGCGTGCGTGCGACAAGACATATCATACCTAGAAAAGTTTTCTCTTGGCATGAGTACTAGGCACTGTGGACTCCCCTTGAACTATGAAAGGAGGATCCATGCCAACGGGAGGGAGGTTTCTCGAGGTGTTCAGCTTCTAGAGAGACTTAGTCCCCAAGCGAGGGCTAGCTCCTGAGCACCCTCAAGAACATCTTGTAAGAATAAACCACATTCATCTCCCACATAGCAGATACACACAGGAGTAGGGTATTACGCCTCCGCGCGGCCCGAACCTGTCAACTTCTTCTGTCTCCCTTACGTGCCATCGTCCCGACGCCGCAGTCGTCCTGTGAACAACTCCCCTGGCCGAACCTCAAAGGGGGGTCCCCAGACTCCCCGCGGTTAGAGTTCCCTCCTCCGACAGCTGGCGCGCCAGGTAGGGGGAGTTTCACTTCCAGGCGGCACGCAGGCGTCCCCAACACCGGCACACTCCATGGTAGGAGGTCATCGTCCGCGGGACTCCGACGAGGAGTCCGGTGGCCTCAGCCCGCCGGGCGATTTTAGCCTTGTGGCGAGTCCGCCACGTTCCCCCTCCTCATTTTCCTGGGGGCGCGCGGCGCGTGCCCGGCGGGCCGAGCTCGCCCCGCGGTGGCTTGGGTGTGTGGCCTTGGCCCCTTCCCTTGCGGAGGGGGCCGGCAAGTGCCCCGCTGGGTTTGCCGCGGCCTCATCCATGAGGCGCGAACGGACGGGCCGCTCCACGGCGCGCCGCCATCTCAACTCCCAGTCGGCAATGCCACAAGGAGCCCTCCTGCGCCACCCCCCGGCATTTACCGGGGGCGGAGGCCGGGAGTGGCGGTGGCTCAGCGAAGTTGCCGACCTAGTAGGCGCGGCCCATTGCCAGGTAGCCGCCGACAGCAATGCAGGGGCCGGGAGTGCTGACCGCGTGATATCTAGCGCAGGCCGGCCCCCCGCCCCGAAGCAGATCCAAGCCCGGAGCGCGGCGCCTCGCGCCAAGCCTCCGGCCAAGAATGGCCATGGCGACCTCCGTGACCGGCTAAACCGGATGCGGTCCCATGAGGATGCCCAGGTCACGTTGGAGCGACAGCGCGAACGGCGCGCGAGCGCCGTCGGGCGTCCCGAGGCCCAGGCCTCCAGCTCTAACCCCCGGGCGGGAAACCGTCGTCTAAGCCCGCTTAGTATGGCTCGGGTTGCCTGGCGCTCTCCCCAGGCCTCCGGCAGGTGCGCTGGCCGGCCAAGTTCCGGCCCAGCTTGCCGGAGAAGGATGACGGCTCCATCGACCCCACAGAGTATCTGCAGATCTACACCACCGCCATCCAGGCAGTGGGCGGCGATGAGAAGGTGATGGCGAACTACTTCCCCGTCGCACTCAAGGCCCAGGCTCGCTCCTGGATGATGAACCTCCCTGAGGGTTCGATCTACACATGGGAGAACCTCTGCCACCAGTTCGTTACAAACTTCCAGGGCACTTTCCCACGCCCTGGGACCGAGGCGGATCTCCACGCCCTACGTCAGGGCAGGGACGAGTCGCTGAGGTGTTTCTTGCAGCGCTTCAGCCAGGTACGCAACACCATCCCCCACATCGCTCATCACGCGGTTATTCACGCGTTTCGCTCGTGCGTGCGCGACAAGCGCATGCTCGAGAAGCTGGGCACCCGCGACGTCCAGACCGCGGCCCAGCTGTTTAGCCTCGCAGACCTCTGTGCCCGTGCGGCGGTTGGGTTTTGCGCATAATTATTGGTTCCCTACCAGCGAGCTACCGTATCCCATCCTGCTAAACCCCGGACATTGTCCAAGCCCCGGGGCCGTGGGTGCGCCCCTCTACGCGGCGCCCCGGGCCCCCGCTGGCTTGCGGTGTCCCGCTTGGTTGGCTTCGGGCTCGGTTTTTTCTACTGCTAGGGGGCAAAATACTTATGCGCAATCCTTTCGCCCGCAAGGAGGGGGCCCGAGCGTGGAATAAACCACGCCCTGAGGCCCCTGACAGGGACCCTGGAGAGGACGGCGAGTCCTCGCGTTCCACATCACGGCAGAATAGGAGGAAGCGCCAAAAGGGCAAGGAGGCCGCCGAGAACTTCGCCTTGGCTGCTACAGGCAGCCCCCGGGGTGACACTGCCCGCGGCGACGCTAACGGCGGCAAGCGGCCAAAGCCCGCACATGCGCCGCCGCCGCCGGCAGCGGCCCGGAAGTGGTGCACCGTCCATGAGACGGACCGGCACGACCTCACGGAGTGCCGCGCCGTCTAGAGCTTGGCCGAGCGCGTCAAGAAGTTCCAGCAGGAGCGGCAGCAGGCAAAGCCCTATCCCGATCCGGAGCAACCTCTCGAGTTCTAAGAACCCAAGAACGTCCTCGCCACCCTCGATGGCGGGGCGCACGCCCACTCCTCGCGCCGTGGCTTCAAAGCCATGAAGCGCGAGTTGCTGGCCGCGGCACCGAGCCCAGCGGCAGCCCGGACGCTGAAGTGGTCGGACGCCCAGATCACTTTCAGCCCCGAGGACCATCCGGCCCGGGTACCTGGGGAGGGACAGCTCGCTCAGGGAGGCTCAAAAGCTGACCGGGTGCGTGCCTACACCCGGCCGCTTTATCTCCAAGCTAGGGGAGCGTGCCCTCCCCCTCTTCAAGCTTCTCAAGAAGACCGGGCAGTTCACTTGGACGGATGAGGTTGATCAAGCCCTTGACGAGCTCAAGAGGTGCCTGACAACTCCCCCTGTCCTCGTGGCACCGGTTCAAGATGAGCCCCTGTTGCTCTACATAGCGGCAACCTCGCAAGTGGTGAGCGCGGTGCTCGTCGTCGAGCGCCCCTTGCCCGTCAAATGCATGGCCCAGGATCGGCCGCCCGGGCCCAGTACTGGGGAGCTCGAAACCCGGCAGCCTCGCCAAGGCGAGTGCGAGTCTGGGGATGCGGCACCTGGAACAACTTCAACTACAGGGCACGATTACCCGGACAGCATCGCCCTGGCGAGAACGGGTCCGGGGAGGTCTGTTGACGCCGAAAACCCGCCGGGGGCCGTCCGGCATCTGGGAGACACGCGAAGGCCTGGGAGATTTGCTTCACTCCAGTGCAGGTCCTAAAATCTTGAGGTTCATAGGCATGCCAGTCAATTTGACCCTGCAATTGACAAGGAGAAAAGATGTCAAATTCGTGAGCCAATCGGCTGGAAGCCGGCTTGGACTCATCTCATCGGCCAATGGCCGATATGCACTGTAGCACATATACATTGGCTAAAAGCCGATGACGGCAAGAGTAATAACATAATAATAAACAAGTGTTGCACTAGCCGATCATCGAAGGAATACTCAAAAATCGGCTACAAACTTGATAAAGTAAGCAAGCAGAATGCATGAGTAAAATAAATTATAGGAACTCCAGCCGATCATGATTAAGGTTACTGGTATCGCCGCGGAGATATTGCCCGTACCCGTGCCTGTGCCCGGGTCCTTGCTCGTACCTGCGCCCGAGATCTTCCTCTGCTATTCGTATCCGTGCCCGGGTTCTTACCTATGCTCGTGCCCGGGTCCTTACCTGAAGTCGTGCCCGGGAACTTGACTGAGGTCGTGCCCGGGAACTTGGCTGAGATCGCACTCGGATCGGCAGAGTAAGCCAATCGGCTGGCCCTTAGCCGATCGTAATAGTAATGCAGGCAAGAATGTATAACAAGGCAAGCAGTATAATCGGCTATATTTAGTAAGAGATAATTTATCGGCTAAGCACTCCGATAATAACATCGCATAAAACTCATCGGCTTATTAAGAATAACGTTATTATTCAGTCTAGTAGATCGGACCCAACCGTTGCAGCACAGACTGATAAAAATAACGAGATCTCGAAAGCCGATAGATCTGATGCGATCGCGATGTTAAAACATGATAACTTACCGGCTATACACCCCAATAAGACGCTTGCACATAAAGTATCGATCTAGCAGGAACGATTTATCGCTAGCAGTTTAGTAGGTCGGGCCTAACCGATGCAGCACAAACTGATGATAAACCGCTCCCAGTAAGTCGATACGATCTATGCACACGTGATGTGATATACCTAATCAATCTATGAGATCAAACTGAACTGATGCAGCCATAGATAAAATAAATATATCGTGGTAAGCCGACTACCATAAACCAACTAGAATATCGGACCTAACCGAGGAAGTCCTAGCCGATAGGTAGCCGGGGTGACGAGACTTACCCTCTCGCAGGAGGTCGGACATAACCGATGCAGCCCGGCTCGAGAAGCAAGATCCCGTCGGAAGGGTGGTGATGCGCCGAAATTGTATTGATCGAGTGATGATTTACAAGGTCCCCGGGCGTACGTATTTATACCCCGAGTTACACGAGTCCTTATTGGACACGGTACATGATTTCCTAATTATAACAGAAAACTCTAACAAGGCCTGACCGAACACGAGGTCATGTTTCCTAAAGATAAACACTTGTCTAATTAATAGGTACAGTAAATAACTGCCAAACAGCGGTCTTCACGGCTCCCTCCCGGAATCGGTCTCTTCTGGATCAATTTCCGCCAGTTGACTGCAATTTCCCCTTTGACCGAATCTGACATAGGGCCTTACCAAATTTTGGCATTAACACATGCCCCCCAATTTCGGAGTTCTCCTATAGTACTTCAAAATTCTTTCATTTTGGGCCTCTAGATTTCTTCCATACCGAGGTGGCCCAAGGTAGCCCACTTGCCATAATTGTTTGAAACAGTGCCAACGGCCTCGATTCCCGCCCGGTCATCATATCTCTATAAAAACGCTTCGTCTCCCTAGCCCTTTTTTAGCTTTCACATCACCAGAGCACTACCGCTTCATCTCCCAAAACTTCGACCAGCTCTAGCGAACCCAGACGAACCGTCGCACCCCTTTTCTTCGGCTGTTGATTCCTGCATCTTCTTCCTCTCCCGCGATGGCATCAGCATCCGCAGTCCCTGAGGTAATCGTCCTGCCCGATTATTTTTCCCGATTTTGTAGCCTAGATGCACCCAATCCACCATGTTCTTCATCTGTTCTTCGTCGTGTTCTTGTTTACTATAGCATCTTAGAGACCAGATCTTGATCCCGGCCGCCGATTACTCAAACTTTTTCTATCA
Organism: Oryza meyeriana var. granulata; assembly: GCA_003991445.1. Taxonomy (NCBI): domain Eukaryota; kingdom Viridiplantae; phylum Streptophyta; class Magnoliopsida; order Poales; family Poaceae; genus Oryza; species Oryza meyeriana. The sequence continues at coordinate 65,243 of RYFJ01003133.1, read as the reverse complement.
TGGCCCCATGGGTAGCAAAGACCCCACAGATTTTATAAGCGCCGTGACCCAGCGTATTCCTTTCAAGAACTCGACCATGCTAGTCAGTGACTGGACCAATAGCTTCAGGTCATGGCCTAGTAAGCTGCTTGGATGGAGGGATTGGTACATCAGAGTATCGGCTGCGAAGACAACCCTCTGGGAAGAATCACATATCGGCCACTGCATCAATCTCTCTCTGGCCGATATAGAAAGGAATGAACCTCTGCTCGCATCGGCCTCATACTTCTGGTCCGATGCCTCAATGCCTTCATGTTCGGGCACGGGCCGATGACCCCCACCTTGCTGGATGTGACCATGCTCACCTGTCTTGACCCAACGAGCTACATCGACCCCTTCGAGCTCCACTTCAAACCTGCTCATCGGCTCCAAGCAAAGAACATCGGCGGCTGGTCCAGGTACATATCCATTCATAATAAGGGAACTGGATCAGTCGATGACCGGGAGCATGTTGCTTTTCTGAACTTATGGCTGGAACGGTTTGTCTTTGATGGCGCAACCCTCGGTCCGACGATCAACATGCAATGTTTGGCAGAATGCTTGGTTGATCGAAAACAGATCCCCTTGGGGCAATTCCTCCTTGGCGCCACCTATCAGCTGCTTCACCAAGGGGCGACCAAGCTATCGGCCGGCCAGCCCGTCGGCCATATCGGGGGTCCTTGGTGGTTTGTACAGCTCTGGCTCAATGTTTACACCTCCAAGGCCTTCTCTGGGACTTCTCTTCTCAACCAATCCTTTCCAGCCGATTACACAGAAGACCAAGACCCCATTTACCGCCGATGCGTTTCCATGGGCGAAGCTGCATCGGCCCTCTCTGGCGGCAAGATAACCCCTGCTGGACTTAGTCAGTGGTTCAAGGGGTTTTATTATGGTTTCACCAGGGAGGCCACTCTCTGGTTTGCATATAATGACGCATCATCATTTGAGATGCCTTCCAACTTCGACCCACTTAATGCTTTGGATAATGATGAGTCCAAGGCCATATTCTTATCGGCCATCACCCCTCGTCTGCTGCCAACTGGCTTTTCCCTGGGCCGATCACAACCATCATATGAGTTTTACCACCCATCGGTCGGCTCCCGCCAGCTTGGCCTTGGTCAACTTCCGATCGGCCTATTCTTCATCGACAAACTTCAGGCCCGGGGCAACGTCAGCAATGCCCTAGAATATGATCGGATGCGGATTTTGACAGACCCCCTTCTTCTAGGCGCCGCCACTGAGGTGTATATCTGCACTGCCAACACCAAGCTTTTTGTCCGATGGTGGTCAGAATGGAAGAAACATATATTCAGCTTAGCGGCCACTTGCTACTGTTCCCGTCTTGACACCGAATACATTGAATCCGATGAAGAGGTAACACCCGTAAGCCTTAACCATCATCTCCAATTATCTCTCACTCTTATTTTGCAGGCTGCCAGCGTCGAGCCCCCAACAACAAGCAACAGCGGTCGGCCGATTCTGTATCAACCTCCATCGGCCACTCCAAACTTAGGGCGCGATGCTCCATCTCCATCAGCCCTCCTCAAGGCGCCTCGGCCGATAGGACAAAAACGGAAGAAGTTAGCGCATCGCCCCTCCCTGAAGAAGTAGAAAACCGGTGCCGATGTCGTTGCCACGACGCCATCTTCTCCTCAGACAACATCGGCTCCCTCATCCCCTCAGGTATGCGCCAAGTCTTGACATTAGTACCCGCTCTCTTATTCATCTCACTAGTTTCCTTTTCAGCTCGAGTCATCGGCTCCAGAACCTCAACCTTCTTCCGACATCCCTCCAAGCACTGAGTCGATGGCTTCTCCAGCTGCCCCACTCTCAGCACCAAGTCCTCCAGCCGTCGATGAGACTGCTCCTATTCCATCGGCTGACATCGGCCCCTCCGAAGAACAACCTATTCACCTCCCTGAAGCCGATGCCACCCGAGCTGCCGATGTCCTTCCTCAGGTAACCCCTTTATGCCCATATTTTGCTTTCAACTTTCTACTGATCCTTTTACTGATGTCAATTTTGCAGTCCTTGGCCGACTTGTTTTCTTTTGACATCGGCAAGTATTTGGAGGCAGAAGACGAAACAGCCACTAGCACAGCAACCAAACCATCCTTTCCAGCCGATGTGCGTGATTACTTGACGAGCATCATCAGTTGGCTGGAAAACCCAATTGATGCGCTAGTGGAAGACTGTGGGCTGATTCGGGCAAGACTTGCAGAAATTGAACACCATCTGCCCGAAGAACTTGTCGACGCACTAACCCCTGCAGCATATCTGGAGTCTCACAGATTTAAACTCATCAAGCTTAGACAGCGCATAGCCGATCGTGCTGACCAACAGAAGACTACCCAAGATATCCAAGCCGATCGGCTATCAGCCCAAATAGAGAAGAAAAAACTTGATGACATGGCAGCTGCCCCCCAAGAACTCCAATCCAAGCTAGACCAATTGAAGAAGAAGGAGGCCGATTTGCTGGTAGAACTTGAAAAAGTTCGCAAGGATTTTGAAGCAACAGAATCCCAGCTTATCGGCATTCCGCAAGCTATCCAAGACAAAGAAGCTAAAGTTGCAGCGACGGTGCATCAAGTCATCCATCGGCGCAAGAATTTGAAGACCATCCTGGGCTCCGATGAAGACGACATCCGTGCCATTAATGAGATTGACCAAATCCGCCTGCGTGCAATCGAAACGATCCAAAAATTCATGTAAATCAATGACCAATGGCCTCTTGAAACATGTTAGTTGTGCTGTAATATATCCTGATCCGCTCTGTTGCCCTTCACCCTTGATAATATTTCTGTTTGATCTAAAGGCAATATCAATTGATATCGGCTGTCTTTAGGTGATGCAAAAACATCGGCTTTCCGAACTATTTTAGAAATCGGCTGCACTTAACCGATTTAAGAATTGATCCATACGCTAGGATAGTATTTCTTGAGATATTTTTCGTTAAGCGCTTTAGCAAACTCCGTCCCGTCAAGATCTTCTAATACATAGGCATTACCATGCACACAGCGATTAATCCGATAGGGCCCTTCCCAATTAGGCGACCATTTTCCAAACTTATTATCTCTGGACCCGATCGGCAAAATCAACTACCATACAAGATCTCCCTCGGCAAACGATTTATTCACCACCTTTTTGTTGTAATGCCGAGCTGCCTTAGCCTTGTTTTCCTTGATCCTTTCCAATGCCCTCAACCGATTCTGAGCCAAATCTTCAAGTTCATCCGTCATTAAGTTATAATAATCATCGGCTGTTAACTGATTCTGCAAAGAAATTCTCCTAGAGCCGATGTTAGTCTCCCAAGGTAGAACTGCCTCATGTCCATATACCAACTGATACGGCGGCACCCGAGTAGACCCGTGACATGCCATCCGATAAGCCCACAATGAATCGGCTAATGTAGTATGCCATCGCCGCGGCTGCTCATCAATTTTCCGCTTAATCAACTTGATCAAACTCTTGTTAGAAGCTTCCGCCTGTCCATTGGCCTGAGCATAATAAGGCGATGAATTTAACAACTTGATTCCCATACTGACAGCAAACTGTTGAAACTCATCAGACACGAAGATAGACCCCTGATCAGTAGTTATCGTCTGAGGAATCCCAAACCGATAAATTATATGCTCCTTTACAAACTCGATCGCTTCTTTGGACGTAACTTTTTTCAAAGGAATCGCCTCTACCTACTTGGTAAAATAATCTGTCGCTGCCAATATGAACTTATGTCCTTTACTTGATGGAGGAAAAACCTGGCCGATCATATCAATTCCCCAACCTCTGAACGGCCACGGTTTGATGATAGGATTCATAGCCGATGCTAGTGCTCGCTGTACATTTCCAAATTTCTGACAATCTTGACACCCTTTATAATACCTGAAGCAATCTTCCAGCATTGTCGGCCAAAAATATCCTACTCTTCTCAGCAACCACTTCATCTTATGAGCTGATTGATGAGTCCCACAGACGCCTTCATGCACCTCGCACATAACCACTTTGGCTTCTTCCAAATTCAGGCACCTAAGCAGAACTCCCTCAAAAGTCCGATAATACAGTTCCCCATCAAGCAGCACATACTTAGTAGCTTTATACCGAATTTTCCTGGAAACCGATTGCGACGGATTTTGCAAATAATCAATTATCTCCTGTCTCCAGTCATCGGCCTTGTTCTGAATGTCAATATCGGCTATTTCAACCTCACCCTGCCTATTCAGCCGATACCCTGAAGCAATCTGCGTAAGATCATTGGCTTCTAAATTCTGCTTCCTGGGAATATGATCTATTGATACCATCTTGAAATCCTTTAACAAATCCGTACACTCCTCATAATATGACCTCAAAACATCATCCCTGCACTCATATTCTCCAGACAACTGCTTGACCACCAATAAAGAATCGCCAATTATCTCTATGACATCAGCTCCGATCTCCTTTAAAAGTTGAAGTCCCTTTAATACCGTCTCGTACTCCGCCTGATTATTAGTCCGATAAGGTTTAATTGTAAAAGAAAACTCAAAACTTGCCCCCCAAGGCGATATAATAACCAAGCCGATACCAGATCCATGCTTGCAAACCGATCCATCAAAAAACAAAGTCCATGGGATCGGCTCCACATAATCTTCGTGAGACCCTCTATGTTGTACAATGAAATCGGCCACTGCTTGTCCCTTGATCGCTTTAGCCGATTCATATCTCAAGTCGAACTCTGTCAAAGCAAAAATCCACTTACCAACTTGCCCTTTCAAGACTGGAGCCGACAACATATATTTGACCACATCGGCCTGGCAAACTACTGTACACTCAGCTGATAGGATATAATGCCTTAACTTTGTACATGAGAAATATAAGCACAGGCATAACTTCTTTACCGCAGGATATCTTGTTTCAGCATCCAAAAGCCTTCTGCTCAGATAAAACACAACCCGCTCTTTTCCCTCAAACTCCTGTATCAAAACAGACCCGATGGACTTCTCATCGGCTGATAAGTACAACCTGAACGGCACTCCCTTCTGCGGCGGAATTAAAACAGGTGGGGAACTCAGATAGTCTTTGATCTCGTCGAATGCCTTCTGCTGTGCTGCCCCCCACACAAACTCTTGATCGGTCTTCAACTTCAACAACGGAGTAAAAGATTCAATTCTCCCTGATAAATTTGATATAAACCTCCTTACGAAATTAACCTTGCCGATCAATGACTGCAACTCCATCTTATTGCTTGGTGGCTCTGTAGTCTTAATGGCTCTGATGCTTCGCTGACTAACTTCAATCCCTCGCTCACGAACCATAACCCAAAAATTGCCCAGTCGATACACCAAAAGCGCATTTATTAGGATTCATCCTTAGTCCATATTTCTTGGCCCTCTCCAGCACTTTTCGCAAATCGGCTATATGGCTTTCCTCACTTTTAGACTTAACCACCACATCATCAATATAAATTTCTACCAACAAGCCGATGAGATCATGAAATATATAATTCATCGCTCTCTGGTAAGTCGCACCGGCACTTTTTAATCCAAAAGTCATTACTACCCACTCATATAAGCCGATAGCTCCAGGACACCGAAACCCAGTCTTATGTATATCTTCTTCAGCCATAAAAATCTGATTGTATCCTGCATTGCCATCCATGAAGCTGATAATTTTGTGGCCTGACGCTGCATCCACCAATAAATCCACTATCGGCATTGGGTATTCATCCTTGGGGGTAGCTTTATTCAGATCCCGAAAATCAATACATATCCTCAATTTTCCATTTTTCTTCTCCACCGGGACGATATTAGAAACCCACTCAGCATATCGGCATGGCCTTATAAACTTGGCATCATACAACCTTGTGATCTCCACTTTGATCGGCTCATATAACTCTGCCTTGAATCTCCTTAGAGCCTGCTTGAACGGCCGATATCCTGGTTTAATGGGCAGCCGATGCTCAACAATTGATCGGCTTAATCCTAGCATCTCATGGTACTCCCAAGCGAAACAATCCCGATACTCCTTCAACAGTGTTATCAATTCTTCTCGAAGTTCAGGACTTAACTTTCTGCTTATGTACGTCGGCCTTGGCTTATCTCCTGGTCCTATGTCGATCTCCTCCAAATCATCGGCCGACGTAAATCCTTGCCCCAATTTCCCCTCGAAGTCTTCAATGGAGCCCATCAGAGTTACAATTCAGAGCCGACTTGCTGAATCGGCTGTATCCCTTGGCTGGTGACTTTGAGATAGTCTCCTTCCCATATTTTCCCGGATAGGCAGTCAACACCATCGGCTTCCCAGACTGGTAGATCGGTCATGGCAATATTGGTTGACCGATTTGCTAGGACCACTTCGACTTGATCTCCCTGCCATTGTATCAAACATTGATGCATTGTCGAAGGCACACAACAGTTTGCATGAATCCAGTCCCTGCCGAGAAGCAAACTATACGACCCCTTTCCGTCGATGACGAAAAACGTGGTAGGTAATGTCTTATTCCCCACTGTCAACTCCACGTTCAATACGCCTTTCACTTCTGATGAATTCCCACCGAAGTCTTTTAGCACCATATTTGTCTTGATCAGATCTTCGGCAGTCTTCCCCAATTTTTGAAATGTAGCATGAGGCATGAGATTAACTGCTGCTCCCCCATCGACCAGCATCTTGGTCATCGGCTTCCCATTCACATAGCCCTTGATATATAATGGCTTCAGGTGCCGATGTTCTGACTCTTTAGGTTTATCAAATACGGCCTGATCGGGTTGCAACGTTAATTGAGCGAACACTTCCTCATTGCCTTCTTCTTCTGATGAAAGTGCTTTATACTCCCGAGGCAAAAAGAACACCATATTTGCTGGGGCCGATTGATCAGCTTCATCGTCTTTTCTTTTCACGCGCCATACTTGTTTAGTTCTCTTGTGACGATGATCGACCTCTTCCTGATCTTGTCTCTGTTCTTCTTGCTACTCTCGGTGTCGTAGCTGTTGTGCCCTTCTCTTCTGATTCTTTGTGAATATCCCACTAGGGCACCATTGAGGATTCTGGATTTGTTTCTCATGCACTTCCTCTTCATCCTCCTCAAAGAATTCTTCATGGATCGGCCCTAATCGGCTATGAACCGATGCTCTTTCTCCAAGCGGCCGATCCCGTGAAAACCTCTGCTGCTGATCATGCTGATTCCCCATATTACTGCACTCGGGGCAATCTTCTACTGATGGCAATCTCATCCCTTGATCCCAGCAGAACCGGAAGAACGGGCAGTCCCAATGCGGATTATATCTTTCTGGCTCATCTCTCTGTTCCTCATACCTTGAATATTTTTCTATCATATCCAATGAAGTAATCCTTGACTTATACCTTTGACGTCCTGCTCCATCGGCCTGATCCCTTGATGATGATCCCGCATAAACCATGTTTACGGGGAACGGGTGCCCATCGATCTTCATCGGCTTCTTGTCTTCGAATTTGATTCTTCCCTGTTCGACAGCCGACTGAATTTGTTGCCGAAAAACTTTGCACTCGTTAGTATGATGCGATATAGTATTGTGCCACTTGCAATATCTTTTCTTCTTTAGTTCTTCGGCTGATGGAATCACGTGATTTGGTGGAAGTTGTATCTGTTTTTCTTGTAACAGCAAGTCAAAGATTTTATCGGCTTTACTAAGATCAAAATCATACCGCTCCTCCTTGCCGATATCCTTGACCCATGGGCATGATACTGATTTCTTGTTCCTGGCCCACTCCGCCAATCCAACCTCAGCATCGGATCCCTCATCGTCTGAGCTCGATGAATAAACTTGAACTTGAGCAACCCTTCTCTGATATTTATCCTTTTTCGCCTCTTGGAACCGGCTTTCATGAGCCGATACCTTCTGTACCAGGTGCGCCAGGGACTCGAACTCCTGTGATGAAAACCTCTCCTTAATTGGCTCCAAAAGACCCTGGAAAGCCAGATCGGCCAGATGCCCATCGCTCAAGTTTAAACTGTAACATCGGTTTTTGACGTCCCGAAATCGTTGAATGTATTTTGGTACTGTTTCATCTGGTCGTTGCCTAACCGATGTCAAATCTGTTAGTCTCATCTCGTGGATTCCAGCAAAGAAATATTTATGAAACTGTTTTTCTAGATCGGCCCACCCCCGAATGGAATTCGGTGGTAATGAAGAGAACCATCTAAAAGCCAATCCAGATAGAGATAAGGGGAAAAACCTAACCCTCAGAGCCTCTTCAGCCGATGCCTCCCCGCACTGTGCCAGGAATCGGCTGACATGTTCCACTATAGACGTGTTGTCCTGCCTTGAGAACTTAGAGAAATCCGGGACCCTGTATCGGTGTGGTAATGGAACCCTGTCGAACCACTCAGGATATGGATGCCGATACATAAATGTCTGTTCCTTAGGCTTGATCCCGAACTGCTCCCTTACTATTTCAGCAACCCTAGTTGATAGGTCTTCCTCCCTCAGGTTGTCTTGTTGGTACTGGACAGGTGGAGTTTGTTGCCGATTCTGTCTGTGATACTCCCTCTGGTAAGTACCTGGATCGGCTCCGCCTGCTGGATAATTTTGCTGATATCCTCCATAGTAAGCAGACCGATGAAATCCAGCAGGAATATCCTGTTGCCCCCCAGCCTGATTCTGTGTAAACAGGTTTTCTGGTATATCTCTGCTGACGTTGTAGGCAACTTGATTTGGTTCAACCTTTGGTGGAAGGAAAACAGGACCCCGAGTAGGCTCTTGAATAATCAATCCATCCACCGTCTTCTTTATGAGATTGTGAAGTGTGTTCACCAGAATCCCAGATTGATTAATGAGCGCGTGATGAACTGCTTCATTCACCATCTCTTGCAAGGGTTTTACCGGTGGACTCTCAGGTGGCGTACGGCTCGATTCTCCAACCAGTACTGTCTTCGGAAACTAGGATTTTTGAATCGGCCCTTGTCTTGTCATGCTGAAGGATTCTAAACACAGCTTCTGAAAATTGGCCATAGTTTGCTCGATTTGTTGTTTTTGTTCGTCTGTTAAATCTTCCATGCTGATCGGAATTATGTTGTCTGTTTTGACTTCTTTCCCGGCCATGTCGCAAATCTGATTGTTGAAACTTTGCGTTGAAACCTCGTGTCCCACCGGGTGTGCCAAAAACGTGTTGACGCCGAAAACCCGCCGGGGGCCATCCGGCGTCTGGGAGACACGCGAAGGCCTGGGAGATTTGTTTCACTCTAGTGCAGGTCCTAAAATCTTGAGGTTCGTAGGCGTGCCAGTCAATTTGACCCTGCAATTGACAAGGAGAAAAGATGTCAAATTCGTGAGCCAATCGGCTGGAAGCCGGCTTGGACTCATCTCATCGGCCGATGGCCGATACGCACTGTAGCACTTATACATCGGCTAAAAGCCGATGACGGCAAGAGTAATAACATAATAATAAACAAGTGTTGCACTAGCCGATCATCGAAGGAATGCTCAAAAATCGGCTGCAAACTTGATAAAGTAAGCAAGCAGAATGCATGAGTAAAATAAATTAAAGGAACTCCAGCCGGTCATGATTAAGGTTATTGGTATCGCCGCGGAGATATTGCTTGTGCCCGTGCTCGTGCCCGGGTCCTTGCTCGTACCTGCGCCCGGGATCTTACCTATGCTCGTGCCCGGGTCCTTACCTGAAGTCGTGCCCGGGAACTTGACTGAGGTCGTGCCCGGGAACTTGGCTGATATCGCACTCGGATCGGCAGAGTAAGCCAATCGGCTGGCCCTTAGCCGATCGTAATAGTAATGCAGGCAAGAATGTATAACAAGGCAAGCAGTATAATCGGCTATATTTAATAAGAGATAATTTATCGGCTAAGCACTCCGATAACAACATCACATAAAACTCATCGGCTTATTAAGAATAATGTTATTATTCAGTCTAGTACATCGGACCCAACCGTTGCAGCACAAACTGATAAAAATAACGAGATCTCGATAAGCCGATAGATCTGATGCGATCGTGATGTTAAAACATGATAACTTACCGGCTATACACCCCGATAAGACGCTTGCACATAAAGTATCGATCTAGCAGGAACGATTTATCGCTATCAGTTTAGTAGGTCGGACCTAACCGATGCAGCACAAACTGATGATAAACCGCTCCTAGTAAGCCGATACGATCTATGCACATGTGATGTGATATACCTAATCAATCTATGAGATCAAACTGAACTAATGCAGCCATAGATAAAATAAATATATCGTGGTAAGCCGACTACCATAAACCGACTAGAATATCGGACCTAACCGAGGAAGTCCTAGCCGATAGGTAGCCGGGGTGACGAGACTTACCCTCTCGCAGGAGGTCGGACCTAACCGATGCAGCCCGGCTCGAGAAGCAAGATCCCGTCGGAAGGGTGGCGATGCGCTGAAATTGTATTGATCGAGTGATGATTTACAAGGTCCCCGGGCGTACGTATTTATACCCCGAGTTACACGAGTCCTTATTGGACACGGTACATGATTTCCTAATTATAACAAAAAACTCTAACAAGGCCTGACCGGACACGAGGTCAGGTTTCCTAAAGATAAACACTTGCCTAATTAATAGGTACAGTAAATAACTGCCAAACAGCGGTCTTCACGGCTCCCTCCCGGAATCGGTCTCTTCTGGATCAATTTCCGCCAGTTGACTGCAATTTCCCCTTTGACCGAATCTGACATAGGGTCTTACCAAATTTTGGCGTTAACAAGGTCGTCCCGATTCATTCCACATCTCAGCCCGAGCCCCCGGGTCCCGGGCACATATCCACCACATTCGAGCCGGGGCCCAGGGTCCAGGGTCCATGTCCCAGGATCCGCGCCCCTGGCCCGACACCGGGGAGCCCGAACCCGGGCAGCCTCGCCAAGGCGAGTGCGAGTCTAGGGACGCGGCACCCGGAACAACTTCAACTATAGGGCGTGATTACCCGGACAGCATTGCCTTGGCGAGAGCTGGTCCGGGGAGGTCGTCCCGATTCATTCCGCATCTTAGCCCGGGCCCCCGAGTCCCGGGCACATATCAACCACATTCGAGCCGAGGCCCAGGGTCCAGGGTCCATGTCCTAGGATCTGCGCCCCTGGCACAACACCGGGGAGCCCGAACCTGGGCAGCCTCGCCAAGGCGAGTGCGAGTCTGGGGACGCGGGACCCAGAACAACTTCAACTACAGGGCGCGATTACCCGGACAGCATCGCCTTGGCGAGAGCGGGTCCGGGGAGGTCGTCCTGATTCATTCCACATCTCAACCCGAGCCCCCGGGTCCCGGGCACATATCCACCACATTCGAGCCGGGGCCCGGGGTCCCAGGTCCATGTCCTGGGATCCGCGCCCCAGGCCCGACACTGGGGAGCCCGAACCCGGGCAGCCTCGCCAAGGCGAGTGCGAGTCTGGGGACGTGGCACTCGGAACAACTTCAACATTTTTACAACCAGACAGGGCGCGATTACCCGGACAGCATCGTCTTGGCGAGAGCGGGTCTGGGGAAGTCGTCTCAATTCATCCCATATCTCAGCCCGGGCCCCCGGGTCCCGGGCACATATCTGTTCCCGATCACGGGAGCTCGCTCCCTCCCGAGGGAGCTGAGCCCGAGCTCCCGGCCCCCGTCAGGTCGGGATCGGTGAGCATGCAACAGAAGCCGGTGTACTTCGCCAGCGAGGTACTCCGTGGTGCCAAATCGCACTATCCCCAAGCGCAAAAGTCGCTCGTTACCAGCAGAGCCTCAAGCGCTATCATCAGCGTAAGGTTCGGGCCCGATCACTCCAGGTCAGGGACCTAGTCCTCTGCCGTGTCCTCACACGTGCCGGAAAGAAAAATCTTTCCCCCATGTGGGAAGGCCCCTTCCTAGTGATCGGTGTCTCCCGACCGAGCTCGGTAAGCCTGGGAGCATCTTCGCAAATTTTATCCGTAAACACATTCTGCAAGTTGCGGGGTGCCCGGGCCAGCGCTGGATTTCTCTAAATCTCAACGCTAGCCGGGGCCCCCATGTGCATTCGCTTTACTAAGCAGCTTTTTTAGTATGCTTTATGTTCTCGTGCCCTTTGTCCTTTTCTGTGTGTTGCGTTCGTGGCGGTCTCCCCCTGGGGCATAATCGGGTCGCACCCGTGCGGCGGCTGGGTTTTACGCATAATTATTGGTTCCCTACCAGCGAGCTACCGTATCCCATCATGCTAAACCCCGGACATTGTCCAAGCCCCGGGGCCGTGGGTGCGCCCCTCTGCATGGCGCCCCGGGCCCCCGCTGGCTTGCGGTGTCCCGCCTGGTTGGCTTCGGGCTCGGTTTTTTCCGCTGCTAGGGGGCAAAATACTTATGCGCAATCCTTTCCTCCGCACGGTCGCGACCGCGAGGAGGCCCTTGGGAGGTGGTAGACGTCACGGTTTGTAGCATGAAATGGACAAAGGAACGAGCCAAATACTCTCATGGTTCATCGTGTGCAGATTAGACCCATCCTCGGCCTGTGCCGGTTTTGTTTCCAAACCTGGACGCGGGCCGGGGCCCCATCCCAGATTCATTTTCGGCGCAATTCCTGGCCCGGGGGCTGGCAGCGCTCCTGGCCCCGGGATCGTGCTCGTGGAGCCACACCACCCTTTTTTCAACATCCAGATACGTAATCTTATCCGACTTTACACATTGCTAAATTCCTATTTCTTTCCCCGTTTGTATGGCCGCATGCTTCGTTCTCCTCAGCCCCGGGGGCAAAGCGGAACCTGCCAGGGCTGGGCGCGAGGGCCGCCGGGTTAGTGCTGCCCCGGTTGCCGAGGCCTGATGGTCGGGTTGTGGACCGCGCCCCGGGCACTATCTATGCCCCAGGGTCTCGGGCAGAACCCCCTGTCGGGCCAGCCTAGATTCCCGGGACGGGCAGCGGTGCTCGGCCTGACCAGCTCCTCCCCGACCACCGCCGAAGCACTGGGTGCTTCGCTGTCTGGCAACCCCCGCGCACGGTCAAGGTCGGTTCCCGAGGGGCTCCCGGCAAGCCAAAGGGCACGAGCTCAGCACTTCGGCCATACCTAACACACGCGGGGCATCTTTTCGTATTTTCTCTCTCTCTAGCAGTCTTTCCCCGTGGCCTCGCTGCGCTCCTGGGGCCAGTAGCGCTCGGGGGCATGGAGGGCCCCCGGGCCCGGAAGACTTGCGCTCAGTTGCTCGCGGTCATCGGGTACCAAGTTCCCGAGGCGGGCAACTACCAAGCTCGCTGCCCTCGGGAGCCGAGCTCCCGGGGCGGCAGGAGCCGGAAGACAGACTTAACCGTCCCGGGGACCGAGTTCCCGGGGCGGGCGACTATCACGCTCGCTGCCCTCGGGGACCAAGCCCCCGGGGCAGGCAGCTGCCCCAGGACCTGGAAAGGGGACTTAGGCGCTACAGCCGTTTGCGGCTACTGGCGCTCGGAGTCAGATGGCGCCTGGTACTCAGCGTTCCCGATCCCGGGAAGTCAAAAAAAAACAACAACAACAACAACAGCAGAAGACAGACAGAATAAGCAAAGGTACGAAAATGTAAACATCATTACATACATATACAAATGTTTTTCCTTGTACAAGATAGGCAAAATCGGAGCGCAAGCACGAGCGGAGGCCGGGAGATGTTGCCGTCCGGGGGGGGGGGGGGGGGGGCTCACTCGTCTTCCTCGGGGCGGACCCCGGGCGGTGTTCGAAGGGGACTGCACTCTTCTTCGGACTTCTCGTCAGTCGTCGGCTCCTTGAGGTGCTTGCCACGGTCGAAGAACCCTGCCACCATTGTAGCGGTCTCGGCCATGGCTTTCCGTGCCTCCTCGTGAACCACCACGGCTTCCTCGCGCGCGGTGATCTCATGCTCCCGGGCCACGAGCCCGGCCTCTTGGGCCCGGACGCGTTCCTCCCAGGAGGATATTTCCTTCTCCCCCGCCTCCATCTCGGACTGGGCGCGGGAGGCCTCGTCGGCGGCAGATTTGGCGGCGCCCTCCAATTGGACGACGCGCCCCTCTGCCGCCTCAATCTCCAGCCGGCGGGTCGCCACGAAGATTTATGTGGCGACCGTATGGGCGGTGAGTTGTTGCATCACCATTGCGATCGCTCCCCCGCCCGCTCTCGAGGTCCGCCTGGACCTGGGCGGACTCCCGCCGCTCCTGTTCACCGGGCAGCAAAAAAGTACCAGGGCCCGCTCCCCCCTCACGGGAGATGGCTGGGCCCTGGCATCCCCCTCTTCTTCAGCTGCAGGGATATCAGTTGGTGCAGCGACGCAATCATGGCCGCTGGTCGCCCCATCTCGTCCTCTGTCAAACCAGGTAGGCCCCGAGTCCCCTCGTTTCTCCAAGACGTGGCCCTGTTCCTGCCCGGAGTGGCTCCCGGCCGAGCAACAGGGCCAGGGGCCACTGTCGGCGAAACGGGACTGGGGGCCCCACTTTCCCCGGGGACGCGTGGATCTTCGGCCACGTCAGCTCCTCCGGGGCCCACATTCTGCACCGGTGACGGCCGGCTATGGCCATTTTCCCGCCAAGTACTTGGGGCCCAAGCACTGCCCGGGCCCGGGTGCGCCTTCCCCGGGCGCGTCGCGATGACCGCCCGTATCTGCCTCGGACCCCGTGGCCCGGGGACATTCCCGGGCCTCGCCCCCCGGTCCCAGGAGCCACAGGCTCAGTCCCGGGGCGCGTTTCCAGGGCACATTGCTGGGATATTCCCAGGGCCCGGGTCTCGCCCCCCGGTCCCGGGACCCACAGCTTCAACCCCGGGTCGCGTCCCGGGGCACATTGCTAGGACTTCCCGGGCCCGGGTCTCGCCCCCCGGTCCCGGGGCCCATAGCTTCCGTCCTTGAGGAACTCGGCGCCTTATGCGCGCGGAGGGCTCGACGAGCTCTCTGCCCCGGGCCCGAGCTTGACTCGAGCGGACCAACTGTTCCAACTACCCGCATTAATGGCGAGGCGATGGGGTGCGTCGCCCCTGTCGCCCGCTCTGCCACACGTGACGGCTCGTGACGGCCCCCCGTGGGCCGGCTCCCTTTGCAGTCAGAGAACTTTTGACTAAGAGGGCTTCAGTTTTCCACACTCTGGCAGCGGTGGCATGCGCTATCACATCTTCACGACCTAGCCGCCCGCAGCAGCCGAGTGACGTGACGACAAGACATCCCGAACCAACTCCGGCGTGGCTCAGCAGGCGGCCGCGTGCGTGCGACAAGACATATCATACCTAGAAAAGTTTTCTCTTGGCATGAGTACTGGGCACTGTGGACTCCCCTTGGACTATGAAAGGAGGATCCATGCCAACGGGAGGGAGGTTTCTGGAGGTGTTCAGCTTCTAGAGAGACTTAGTCCCCAAGCGAGGGCTAGCTCCTGAGCACCCTCAAGAACATCTTGTAAGAATAAACCACATTCATCTCCCACATAGCAGATACACATAGGAGTAGGGTATTACGCCTCCGCGCGGCCCGAACCTGTCAACTTCTTCTGTCTCCCTTAGGTGCCATCGTCCCGATGCCGCAGTTGTCCTGTGAACAACTCCCCTGGCCGAACCTCAAAGGGGGGTCCCCAGACTCTCCGCGGTTGGAGTTCCCTCCTCCGACAGCAGGGATATGAAGATACCATTTCTTCCCTCTAAGAGACACTTGCACAAACTGCCGATCAAGCACAAGGTGGGGGCGAAAAGAATTCCCACAATGAGCGGGGCAACCCTGGGGGTGAACCATCTGCTCCCCAGGTGTGAAAAATATTCTCAACCTTCGCTAACTCGAAAACTTTTGTTGATTCGAAAACTAAAAAACTATGTTGATGGTTATAATTAACTGTGATGGAAATTGGCTGGTGCCTCCTTTTGCTGCTACTTGTATTTTCTATTTATGTTTGCTACTGGGGGTGCAGGTTAACTTTGGGCAGAAATCGACTGCTAGTCGATCGAAAAATAAGCTCAACTTCTTGTTGAAGCATATTTCCCACCGACCGTTCAAGAAGCTCTATTATGACGCCCATATGTCCGATGAAGATATTGGCAATGTACATTACGACGATTCATGTATCTTCCCTTATAAATTTCTGTCTTGGCATAGGAAACATACCGACACTAGCCTAAGAGATTTCGTTTTAGATTTTTGCCGGCGTCGGACCACGCATTTTTCCAATAGTTTGAATTCCTGGATGGACTTTAGCTCGTCCTGTGGTCAAATTAGAATTCGAAATAATTGACACCATGTCGCGCCCGGGGAAGACATTTCTGCCTTAGGTGTCACTATTAAACTTGAGAGCCCATTGTACTTGTTGTAGGCTGCTATTGTATGAATAAAAGTTCTTGCTTTTCATCTTGGGGAACTCATTTGTCACCAAGCATGTCGATATTTCGAAATATCTCGTTGCAAAATAATTTGTGATTGTCGTCCCCTTCCCTCGAAAAGGGGCGGCAAAATGTGATCTCGAAGTCGAGAACTTTTTGTTGCATCCGAATCGAACATGAAATCGACTTAGGCGCGTAAGCCGCGTAGCTGGCCGGAGCACGCCATCCCCCTTACCTCGAATAAGAGTGGCGAAATGTGATCTTGAAGTCTAAAACTTTCGTCGCGTCGAAATCGAACCCGAAATCAACTTAGGCGATTAGGCCACATAGTTGGTCAGAGCTCGCCGTCCCCCCTACCTCGAAAAGGAGCGGCAAAATATGATCTCGAAGTCGAGATGTTTTCGTCGCGTCGAAATCGTACCCGAAATCGACTTACGCGTGTAGGCCACATAGCTAGCCGGAGCTCGCCATCCCCCTGACCTTGAAAAGGAGCGGTGAAATATGATCTCAAAGTCGAGATGTTTTTATTTTTATTTTTCATGGTGACTTTGTAGTTTATACTCCAACTTCAGAGTGTTTTCACTTTCGCTCGTGGCGAATTTGTAGTTTATACTCCGGCTCCAGAGTGTTAACGTTTTCGCTCATGGCAAATTTTCTCGTTTTCGCTCATGGTGAATTTGTAGTTTATACTCCAGCTACAGAGTGTTTTCGCTTCTGCTCGTGGCGAATTTGTAGTTCATACTCCGGCTCCAGAGTGAACGTTTTCGCTCATGGCGAATTTCTCGTTTTCGCTCGTCACGAATTTGTAGTTTATACTCCGGCTACAGAGTGTTTTCGTTTTCAGCCGTTCGACAATCACATCCAATCAAACACATGCATGTTTTTTTATATAGGTTCGGGCCTCCTTACCGGATAATAACCCTACTTCCTGTTTTTTGTTTCATATATATCAGGTGAGGGAACATATCGTACAATGTTTTTTTTGCTACTACTACTACACATAGAATTTCTTCAAAGACAAGGCATTCCAGGTGTGACCTAATTCCTTGCCATCCAACTCGGCCAAGTTGTAAGAGCC
The DNA here is from genome assembly GCA_003991445.1 of Oryza meyeriana var. granulata. NCBI lineage: Eukaryota > Viridiplantae > Streptophyta > Magnoliopsida > Poales > Poaceae > Oryza > Oryza meyeriana. The sequence goes on along the minus strand of RYFJ01003133.1, from coordinate 47,937 downwards.
AGTACTCATTTGCGCCTTGATGATGAATGGTCCTTCCCATTTGGAATCTAGTTTTCCCATAGACACTTCATTCAGCACCTTCTTAAGGACCAAATCCTCTGGTTTTAGCTCTCTTGGTCTCACCTTGCTGTTGTAATGGCCTCTAGTTTTCTCCACATATTCGGCCATGTTGTGCAGTGTGTTTACTCTGATTTCCTCTAGGGCATCCAAGCAAAACTCTCTTTCTTCCTCTTTTTGGGTGAAAACAACTCGCGGAGAAAAAGCTCCTAACTTGCTTGGTGTCATGGCCTCATCCCCATACACCAGCCAAAAAGGTGCCATTCCTGTTGCTCGAACAATAGTTGTTCTTAATGCCCATAATACTGAGAGCAAATCCTCTGGTTATTTCCCTTTTGGCAAACTTTCGAGTCTTTTCCTTATTGCCTCTACCACTTTTCCATTTGCCTTTTCCATTGCTCCATTGGTCTGGGCATGCCCTACTGAAGCAAAGTTTATCTTGAGGTTCAACCCTTGGCACATCTCCATGAACTTGCTTGATTCGAATTGTTTTCTATTGTCACAAACAATCTCTTTTGGGATGCCAAAACGGCATATTATGTTCTTTCATACAAACTTCTGCACTGTCGCAGATGTGATTCTTGCTACCGGCTCTGCTTTTATTCATCGTGAAAAATATTCGATTGCCATGATCACAAAGCGTAGATCTTCCTTTGCTCTAGGCAATGGACCAACTATATCAATCCCCCACTTGTAGAAGGGCCAAACTTGCGAGATGGGTTTTAGCTCCTTTGACTGTGTTCTTGGGATTAGGCCATACTTTTGGCATGCTTTGCATGCCTTTATATATTTCTCCATGTCCTTCATGATCGTTGGCTAGTATATTCCCTCCTGAATCACCTTGGAAGCAATAGACCTAGGTGCTTGATGTGCTCCACACAATCCCTCATGGATATCCACAACTATGTTCATTCCTTCCTCCTTAGTGACACACCTCAGCAATGGTGCCTTGACTCCACTCTTGTACAACTGCCCATCAATCATCTTATATTTCCTCGACATCAGTTGCACTCTCTTTGCCTCCACTTCATTATCGGGAAACTGGTCACTTACCAAGTACTTCATTAATGGATTTCTCTAATCCGTTTCCCCTGGTTGGATGTTGAAAACGTTTTCCCCTCTTGAGGCACTCGAATTCTCTAGAACTTCAAAGAACGAGTTTTCGAGTGATTGTCCTACTGCTATTGCCTTTGCCAATTCGTGTGCCTCGGTGTTTTCACCTCTTGAGATGGCTTTTACTGTTATCCCAAGGAAATGTCTTTCGTTTGCTCACACCTCATTCAGATACTGCAACATTGTTTCATCTTTTGTTTCGAACATCTTGGCAAAATGTCCTGCCACGAGCTTGGAATTCGTCCTGATAATCAACCTCCGAGCCCCTAGTGCTCAGGCCTTTCTCATGGTCAGTAGGATTCCTTTATACTCTGCCACATTGTTTGTTGCTGGAAATAGCAACTGAATTGAGATCTTAATGTCTGCTTCATTGGGGTCTTGATAATTGCCACTGTGCTAGGGCCTGCGGCACTCCATGACCCGTCAGAATACACAGTCCATGGCTTTGTTCTTCCATATTTTTCTCTGCTTCTGTTAATGTCCATTCTGCCACAAAATCTGCCAACACCTGTGATTTCACTGCTGTTCTTGGCATGTACTTCAGGTCGAATGGCATCAACTCCATTGCCCATTTTGCAATCTGGCCCGCCACTTCCTTGTTTGCAAAGACCTCTCCTATTGGGTATGATGACAGGACCTTAATTTCATGCGAAAGGAAATAATGCCTCAACTTCCTTGACGCCATTACTATAGCGTATATCAATTTCTCTATCTCCGAATATCTTGTTTTCGCCCCTTGTAGGGCTTCTGATACAAAGTAAACTAGCACCTGTTTTTCTCCCTGTTCTTGTATCAAAACTGCACTCACCGTGGCCAAAGTTGCTGCCACGTAGAGCAGCAAAATCTGTCCCGGCTATGGGCTTGCCAGAATTGGCATGTCCTAGAGGTATTTCTTCAACTTCTCGAATGCATCTTGGCATTCAGTCGTCCACTCGAAATCTACCACTCCCCTCAACTTCCTGAAGAATGGGAGCCCTTTTCCCGCTAATTCTGTGTCACAGCCCGATTTTTTAGGAATTAAATAATTAATTAGTAATTGATTTTCTAGAATTTATATTAAATTGTAAAGCAAATCAGTTAAGTAAAGTAAAATGGGAAATAAAATTTCTTTAATAAATCATGGTTGAAATTATTTTTAATAAATTATTTGTGTGTAATTACACTCTCTGAAATTTTCTCGGATTTTTCGGAACTCCAGAATTAATTTTAATATTACAAAGATCAATTCAGTAATTATTTAAATGAAATTTCAAATTTCTTTTCTCGGGTTGTTCTTGGTCCAATTCCTCTGCTCCTTTCTTTGTCTCTAAATCCCTAAGTTCCTGAAAAGTCCGACTTTGAAAAAATCCCCGAAGTTCCAAATCCGACAGACCCGGGTATACTCACTTCCTTTTTATCGAATATTCATCATTTTCCCCTTTGATTTTATTGAATAAAATCCAAATCCTTAATATTCCGAATATTCGTTTCCTTCCAAAATTCCTTTGACTCGATATTCTAATTATCTCTGGTAATCCGAAGCTTTCTCCAAATCCTAGATTCTGCAATATATTCCTGAGTTTCCAATTTCCAAAATATCCCAATAATTGAAATACTCCAAAGTTTCGAGAATTCCCACAATTCCAATCTCCATAAAAGTATTCCTGATATTTTTATATCCCGGTTTTCGCAAATTGTTCCTTTTTCCGAATCCCATATATATATATATATATATATATATATATATATATATATATATATATATATATATATATATATATATATATATATTGATTCCGAATATCGGAATATTCCGAACCTCTGAATATTTCTACAAATTTTCAAATCCAAAATATTCCTCAAATTCTTAAATTCCAATTTTCCAAATTTTGGGTTTTTCCAAAAAACCCCTTCCCTTTTGCTTTTTTTCTCCATCTTTTCTTTTCTCCTTTATTCTTTTTTTTTCCTTCCTGCCTTCTTCCTCATCTCTCCTTCTCACCCGGCTGGAGGCCGAACTCGCCCAGGCCGCCGCGCCTGTCCCCTCCCTGGCCTTGCCTGGCCTCGGTCCCGTGCCTCCCCTCGGCCCCTCGCTGCCCCGCCGCCACCCGTAGCCACCGCCGCCAGGCCCCTGCTGTGCCCCTATAAATAGCACGCCCTAAGCCGCGCCTCTGCGCCCTAGCCGCCGCCGCCTGTGAGCCGCCGCCCTGCTCTACTCCCGGTGCTGCTGCTCTACTCCAGTGCCGCCGCTGCCCACGCCCGATCGCCGCCGCCCTAGCAGCGCTCTGCCTGTCGCCGCATCCCCGAGCGCCGTCTCACCCCGAGCCAGCCGCTGCTTCTGCCGCGCCATCTCTAGGACTCACGCCGCCGTGGTCGTCGTCGTCGCCGTCGACGGCGCTGCCTTCGGCCGCCGACGGTGAGCCTTACGCCCGCGTCGCCCCGGTTTCCCCAACTCCAATATCGACGGTTTTTTCTCTCTTCCTCTGCACGTCATCGTCGTCGTCGTCGTCGTCGTCGTTCACATCCGGTCCCGGGCCTCCCGGCAGCCCCTTTTCTCCTTCGATGGCGAGCTCCACTAGTCGTCGCCTCCCCGCCAGTGCCGCACTGTTCCGTCGCCGGACGTCGCTCTGCTCGCTGTCTTCGGTTGCCGTCGTCGCCGTCACCTGCCATCGCCATGGTCACCGTCGAGCATCGCCTCTGTTCGCCGTTAGTCACCAGTCAGCCGCCGCCCTGACGTCGACGTCCACCATGCCGTGCCGCCATCACTCACTGCCTTTGCCGATGCCTGCTGCGCCCGGCCGAGAGGCGCCGACACATGGTCCTCACGGCATCTCCCTCCCCAGTGCATCAATACATGACACGTGGGGCCTGGTGAATAGTTCCAATCTAATCCTGGCCGTCCAAATCTCAAGATTCGATCCGAACCAGTAGATATACATCAAAATTTTCATAGTAAACCCTAACCGTCTGATCGCCTCAAGATTTATCTCGGCTATCCAATGGGTCTTAGATGGAATCCTAGCTACCCGATTCTCATAACAGCCGTGTGAATATCATCTGTTAGTCACTGGTCCAATCTGAGCCGTTGAACGTCCATAAGCTTTATCCAGTGCCATCTCAACCCTAGATTTGGCTACATCAGTGCCCCGCACTGCCCTATCATCGCCATCTCAGCTCGTCCACAGATCTCTCAATTCTCAGTCCTATGAACCCTGTCCACCAGGGCTGTCTATGACAATAGGCCCTACCTCCTTTTTCAATTTCAAAATAATTCATTTAATTAATTTCTGAGAGAATATTCTAGGGAATATTCTTTTCAATTCTTTTTGGATTTATTCTGAATCCAATCTTCCGAAGGCCGTATCTTTTTGTTTGAACTCCGATTCAATCCGTTCTTCTTCGTAAATTCATCTAAAATCATGATTTATCTATTTATGTACTTTTTATGTACTGTTTATTTGGGATTTCTTAGGGTTTTTATCATTTGCGTGTAGTCGCATATAATCACCGTTTTGGAAGATCGCAGAGTCTACGGAAGAGTTCGGAAGATTTGCGGAAGACCTTTCGATTGCAATGCAAGTCACACGACAATCTCCTTGAGCATGTTGATCCCATTTGTGAAATCTATTTTATTTTAAAGTTATTGCATGAAATATTTTGGAATGATATTATATGGGTATTTATTTATTATCCAATATCCATTGATAATTATGGCCATTTTGATGTTGATATCTATACCTTTATACCCTATGTGATTAATGTTGACTAGCTAGATGTTTAATTATTTATCTGGCTAGATTATTTAGGATTTGCTTAGCCATGCCTAGAAATTATAGCATCATTTTATGTGGGTAATTAATGACTCATTTATGATTAATTATTAATTAATGGCTACATTTTCACGATGGTTAGTGGTGGTTGGTTAAATAATTGAGTAAACTAAAACTTGACTGTAAGGTGGGTTGCGAGCACCAGGGTTGTGAATTTTGCTAGCGATGCTCATGACAGTTAAGGACTGTTTCGTGGACTACTTGTTGCGAAGCAATACCTGTGCTAACCACAAGCTAGAATGGGTAATAGCAGGAACTAAAGTGTAGCCTGTTCAACCGGAGGCCCCACGGTGTGTTGTGGCTGTGTCAATAAGACCACCATGGCTGCGTCAATAAGTCTATGTCTTGGGCGTTGAATCATTTTCCTATTGGGGACCTGATCAGCTTCTGCTGGAAACGGCTGGTTCAACGGGTGGCACTCTTGTTATGCGGGTTACATGGAGGGTCCTGTCACAACTCCTTTCCGAGGTATCATGGTGATATTAAGGCGTATAGTGATGTGCCGTGGAGTTATGTCTTGTCGCTAAATTGGTATACCTCTAGCCAGCGTAAAACTATTCGAATAACTGTGCTCACAGTTAAGGGCGAGCCTAGCAATGTTTTCTGTGATTAGTCCCACACTGCTTGTTAATGATAATAAATGTTCGAACTTGATAGCTCCAGTTTGGAGAGTTATGGTTTGGGCCTGAATTGCGTTGGAGCGCTGTTCAGAGATTGATTAAATGTTGCTAATGATTAAACTACATTGTTTTTCAATGCCTTTAAATGCAAATGTTTTAAATGTTGTTTTACGCAAATAAGCCATACTATGCCTTTCCTTTGGTATCCTGCTGTATTATTTTGCATTCCCGTATTATTTTGCATTCCCTTTGTGGCTTGTTTTATGGTGGGTGGTACTCAGTCTTGCATTACTGCAATCATTAGAGTAAGGCTTAATGAGGAGGAGAAGTTTGGTGTTTGCCTTATACCCCAATTAAGCTGCATGTGGTTTGGAGCTGAAGCTATGCTAGGATTTTCGTTCCATTGCTGATTTCTTTGGTGTAAGGACTAAATGCCTCTTCTGTAAGTATTTATCGTTATTATATTTTGGTTATGTTTATTAAATTGTCGATTTGTGTACCTCGGCTGATTCCTGGACGAGGATTTATTGTACAAATTAGCTTTGGAAATTCTGGTGAATTTCTAGGTGTGACATTCTGCCTATCAACCTTTGAATTTCCCTTAGATTCCTTGGTGGTTCTATCTGCTCTATGGCATCAATCTTGTCTGGGTTTGTCTCAATTCTCCTCTTGGATACAAGAAAACCGAGGAGTTTTCCCATTTGAACACCGAAGATACATTTCTTCGGATTCAACTTGACCGAAAACTTCCGGAGGTTGCTGAATGTTTCCTGCAGATCCATTCCATGAGTTTTCTCCTGCATGCTCTTGACAACAATGTCGTCTACATAAGCTTCTACGTTTCTTCCCAACTGACTCACCCGCACTTTCGAGATAAGCCTGGTGAATATTGCCCCGGCGTTCTTCAGATCAAATGGCATTCGAATAAAGCAATATATAGCAAAAGGTGTAATGAATGAAGTTTCCTCCTCATCCTCCTACACCAGGAAAACTTGATGATATCCAGAATATGCATCCAGGAAACTCATGAGCGCATATCCCACTGTAACGTCCACCAGTTGATTTATCCTTGGCAAGGGGAAATCATCCTTCGGGCACGCCTTGTTCAAATCCGTGAAATTCACGCACATTCTCCATTTGTCATTGGCTTTCTTGACCAACACCGGGTTAGCTAGCCATTTGGGATGCATGACTTCCCTCATGACCTTTGCTTTTAGCAACTTTTCTACCTCCACTTTTGATGCTACCTGTCTGTTCGCCTACATTCTTCTCAACTTCTGCTTCCTTGACTTGTGATTTTCCTGCACTACTAAATTATGCTTTATCAACTTCCTATCCATACCTGCCAATTCCTCTGGAGACCAGGCAAAAACGTCTATGTTCTCTCTTATGACCGCCAAAATTTCCTCTTCTACTTCGGGTGAAATGTTTTCTCCCATCATTATGCATCTTTCAGGTTTCTCCATGTCCAACGCTACTTTTTTTGTCTTCCCCTCTGGAATTGGCTTTTGGTTTCTGGAGAAACTATCTCGTGGATTCTGCTCCACTATGTGTGTCGGAGGATGAAACCTCGACGGCGGGAAGTTGGGAGACCCCTTTTGAGATTCGGCCAGGGCAGTAGTTCTCAGGTGTACGAGGCGTCCGGTGGAAGAAGGATCGAACAAAGGAAGAAACGGCGCTCGGGAACCAGGGGCCCGAGCTGGGAGACAGAGGGGTTCGGACCGTCCGTTTCGGGAACGGACCGTCCGAACCTCGACCAACGCACGGAAGACAGGAGGATTTATACAGGTTCGGGCCGCCGGAGCGTAATACCCTACTCCTGTGTGTGTTTGGCTATGAGGTGGATGAATGAGGTTACAGGGTGAACCTAGCTCGCGGCCAGAGCCGGAGAAGAAGAACAGTAGCTAGTGTGCGAGCCAGAGAGCCAGAAGACGGGGAAAACTCCTGTTCCGTTCGGCCTCTCGCTCTCGGTGGCTTGGATCCTCCTTTATAGAATCAGGGGAGTCCACAGTGCCAGTTCCTGGGGAGAGAGGAAGCGCTGTCTTGTTGTACGCCTCCGCCTGCTGCCACCTGCTGCGCCCACGCCGGAGTAGGTCGGCTGCGGGCGGCCTAGTCTTCGGGACGTGGGGATGTGACGGAGCGTCTGGTCGTCTCGATTGTCGCCTCCCATGTCAGCTGGAGTACAGAGATGTGACAGAGGCCGTCGCCCTCCGCTGCCATAGGGCAGAGAACCGAGGTCCTCTTAGTCAAAAGGCTCTGACGGTATTGTCGGGTGTTCACGGGGGGCCGTCCTGGGACGTCCACGCGTGGCAAGGCAGGCGACAGGGGCGACAGGCCCTGTCGCCTCGTCATTAATGTAGGTAGTTGGGGAGCTGGTCAACCGAGTTCTTCGGGTGGATCGGCCCCTGGAGCCGTGGCGATCGGCACCTGAGGTCGAGTCGGTCGGCCTTGGGCCCGGGCATCGGCATCCGGGACCTGGGGATCGGCACCCGGGACCGGGGTATCGGTGCCCGGGCCCGAGAGCGAAGCCGCTAGAGACGGCGCCCCGGGGCCGATTGCTACGGCGCCCTGGGGACGAGCCCGGGGCCGATGGCGATGACGCCCCGGGGATGAGCCCGGGGCTGATGGAGAGATGACCCCCGGGGAACTGACGTGGCCGATGACCCATGCGTCCCCAGGGCATATGGGACCCCCTGTCCCATTTCGCCGACAATGTGTATTCTCTTCCTATGGGGAGTCATCTGCAGTTCAAACTTCAAGTTGACTTTCTCTGATGGTAATCACTCTTTGCGGTCCAGGTAGTTTCATGCATATGTAATTGTGACGTATTGTCGCTTCAAACAAGTTTATTGCTGATCTGATCAAGATGGCGTTGTATTGGTAAGACACATCCATTACATCCAAAACAAATCTCACTCCATGTGTTTTCTCCGCTCCTGAGTACCACTTCTAGGGCTATTTTGCCTATAGCATCAACCTTCTGTTCTCCAAACCCTGGAGTGGCACTCCTTCTTTAGTTAGCCTGTCCATAGGAATTTGCATCTTCTTGAATGCATCAAAGAACAAAACATCCGCCGAGCTTCCTCCATCCACCAATAGCTTGTGGACCTCACATTGTGCAATGTCAATGGAGATGACGAGTGGGTCTTAGTGTGAGAAAAGAAAATCTTCTACATCTTCTGAACCAAAGGAGATTATAGTATTTGAATAGACTGGTGGTTTTGTTTGCTAGTTTGTGCCAACATGGTTCACTTGCCGCATATATGTTTTTCTCTGCCTTTTAGACTCTATCCCAAGGGAAGAGTCACCAGTGATTGCATTGATTACCCTTTTCCTATGGTCGGCGTCACTGTTGTGACCTTCGGTCATGAACAAGAAATAGGGATAAGCGGGGGAAATGTTTTCTCCTGCTTATCCTTGCAAAATACAATCTGGGGCTAAATGCACTCAAAGTAATATTTACTCCAATATTCTCTGCCCTTTACAATGGGGCTTGCCCGCCTTTTATAGCCCAGGGGCCATACGGAGAGATTACAAAAATACCCCTGGGAACCGCTAACCCTAGGGGCAAATTAGACATTATACACTAGACTTGCGATCTCCTCAGGAACAGCTGTCCAGAGTGGTCCAGGCTGGTCCCCACGCCACGTGGGGGGAATATTCCCTCCTTAGCGTGCGTCCTAAGCTTCGTCTTCGACTTTGGTGTTTCCCCTCCTCCAAAGAAAAAATGTTCTCGAACTCCATCTTAGCGAAATATTCTCCTCTCCGGACAAACCGAATAACTCCTATTACCCCTGTGACTGGCAAGCAAGATTATTAGTATTCGTCCAAGTATCGATCGAATTGGGGGCATGACGCCTGATCCTGCTCCAACAGTGCTCCAAAAGAACAATCTGCTAAGGGTCAATAGCAAGGTCTACCTGGATCATCCAGCCCAAAGAAAGGAACGAGTAATAAGGCTGAGAAGGATAGTCCCTCAGTCTTGTATAAAGCTGACATTGCTCCTGTTGTCAAAGAACCATCAATTGCTTTGCAGGGAAACAAAAACAAGGCTCAGAATGGGAAGGCGCTGCCCAGTAATGGTGGGTCACTCGCTACAATGTGGGGACGTGCATCGGCGAAACCCAAAACTCCAGCTACCACTAATCCTACAGTGTTACCAAGTGTCGCTGGTATTGCAATACAAATGTTCATGTTTTTATTTTCTTTATTGCAATTTCTTGCATGTTAATTTCATATGCATACCTAATCATGTACAATCAGATCTGACATGTAAAGCATACTTCTGGAGTTCTCATCTTGTTGCCATTTTCAATTACAGCTGATGCACAAATATGTGCAAAGGAAGAAGCAGATGCTAATAGCAGTGACGATGAACAAGGTATACACTACAAGCGGGGCTCTAGTGCAAATAACAGAAAGAGAAGAGCAGTCTTTGATCTTTCCGATGATGATGAAGATGACAATGTTGTAGCCATTGCATCTCCTGAACCACCAGAACAGTGCATTACAAATCCTGTTACTGAAGCTGCTCAAGAAAGTAAACCAAAACAAGAAAACTTGGAAAATAAACAAAAGGTTGAGATGGATGTGAATGGTTGCATAGGAAGGATAAAGGCATCTCCCCTTTTGGATTCGGCAAGATGACCTAGGCTCGAGTGTGAATCCATCGAGCAGGCCTCGCCTCGCGAGGGATGGGGCCAAGGGGATGCTGCTCAGGCGTGGAGGAGGGGGGTGGGGGCAGGAAATAGGGGAGGCACAGGCACCTATGCACCTCCGTTGAGCCAGCCGACGGCGGCGGCGAGCTCATCCTGGCTTTGACCGCAACCACATGTCAGGGGCTGGGAGAGGGCATTTATTCCCCTCCCCATGGTCTTCCCCGTCTCGCTCTGCCCGGCGAGGCAGAGCGGGCTCCGGGCGAGTGGCGGCGCGGCAGGCCGGCGGTGGCCTTGGGGAGGGTCGCTGGGACTCCGGCGCACGGTGGCGGTCGACGGCGACACGCGCGCTGCGGCGGCTTGGGGAGGGGCGAGGGAATGGTGGTGGGGTAAAGGGAAGCGACTGCGGGAGTTCAAATCTGCCAGCGACCCGTCGAGTTTGGGGGAAAATCGGCGGCTGAGGTGTGGTGGGGAGGGGGAAAGCTCACCGGAGCGGCAGTCGGGGAGCGGCACACCGAGCGGCTGCGGCGGAATTCGACGGGCGGCGGGGTATGGCCTGGGGAAGGGCGATGCCGGCTTGCGGTTCGTCCGGGCGGTGGCATTGGCGTCGTCAACTCCTCGTCCTTGCTGCACGGCACGTTGACGGTGTCCTCCCTCCTTCTGGCTCCAGCGTCGTCGTCGGTCTTCGGCTCGAGCGCGGAGGCAAGCGGGTGCCTCGGCGGCCAAGCTTGGGGAGAAGCGGCGGCGGTTGGGGTCTAGGAGTGCTCGAGATGGCCGGGTGGGGCGGTGATTGGGGAGGAAGGCGGCCATGGCACGCGCGAGCGACGTGGGCACACGATCGGGCCGGGACGACGCGCGAGCGACGCGGGCATGCGAGCGAGAACAAGGCGGACGAACGAAAACCATATCAAATTTTTATAGTAGGAGAGAAGTAGGCTTTGCTAGCCAGCCCGTTATAAAATTATCAACGGACCGACTAGACGGTTAAAATAAACTAGTATGCATGGACCGAACAACAGTTATGATGAGTTTAAGCCTAGCAATTGTCTAAAGTGGCTGGACGAGTTTAATAGAAAAATCTAGTAATAGAGTTTTAGTCGTTTTAGTTTTAGTTTTATCCTTAAGCTTTGACTTAAACGAGTTTATAGAAAAACAAAGCAACATCTATAATACTAAATTAGTTTTATAAAATCCACCATAAAATATATCTTGATAATGCAATTATATGTGAAAAAAGTTCACTTTTGGTCCCTTAATTATATCCTTGGTTTGGTTTTTGTTCCTCAACTATAAAACCGGTTACCGTTGGTCTCTTAACTCTTAAAATCGTCTATATTTCATTCCCTAACTTAAACTAAGGTGGTTTTCGATGACATGATGCTATATGGCTTTCTAGTTAGCAATTTAAAATAATATATAGGATTAGGGAGAGAAAGAGGAAAAAGAACTAAGGTTAACAGTAGGTTGCTCTGTTTTATTTTTTATTTTTTGTTTCTTATTATTGATTTGTACATCGATATCGATATCATCATCTTTACACAAGTGGACTCTACGTAGATGCCACGTCATCTAAAATCATCTTGGACCGAGGGATGAAACATGGATAGTTTTAAGAGTTGAGGGACTAAAAGTAAATAGTTTTAAAATCTTGTATGATGCCAATAATTATACCGAAGGACACGATGGTGATTCTGGCAAGTACACTAGGATGCAAAGTTGGGAGTATGCCTTTAATTTATTTAGGCCTGCCTGCAGGAACAACAAACCTAGAATCATAGATTTTGCACCCCTAATATACACAATTGATAGAAGACTTTCCTCTATTTCAGCTCTTTTGCCACATATAGGGAGATTGATTATATGGTAAGTTCAATTTTGTCCTCAATGCCAACCTATTATATGTGCACCCTCAAATTACCAAAGAAAGTAATTCAACATATAGATTGAGCTAGAAGACATTGCCTGTGGAGGAAAACTTCTGATATTCAGAAAAAGTCCAATTCATTAGCGGTCTGGGATAAGGTATGTAAACTAAAGAAAAAGGGAGGACTAGGAATTATCAATTTGGAGCATCAAAACATTGCACTTCTAATGAAACACTTGGATAAATTCTATAACAAGGAGAACCTACCCTGGGTCAAATTAACATGGCAAGATTATCAGCTCCAAGTACCACCACATGCATGTAATGCAAGAGGATCTTTTTGGTGGAGGGATATACTAAAATCAGTTCCTACCTTTCGAGCAATCTCAAAGGTAACTATTGGGCAGGGAGATGCAACGCTTTTTTGGCATGATATATGGAATGATCATTCAGTGCAAGAAGAATGTCCTGCTCTATATACTTTTGTGAAAGACATGGATGAATCTGTCGCCCAATTCTTTGCTGAAACAGATCTAGAAAAAAAATTTCATGTGCCCATGTCAACGCAAGCTTTACAAGAATGGGAAAGCATAAACACAAATGCAGATTGCTTCATACAAACCCAGGAACCTTATATATGGTCTTATGTATGGGGCAACAACAAATACACATTAAGACAAGTTCATTCACTTTTCTACGCACATTTGCAGCCTGAACAACCATTTATTCTAATATGGAAAAGCAGATGTACAATGAAGCTTAAAGTATTGCTGTGGCTGCTTCTAATGGATCGCCTAAATACCAGAGAAATGCTACAAAGAAGAAATCTCACAGTACAAGGGCAACCAGAATGTGTTCTGTGCAGTGATGCAATACTTGAAGACATGTCTCATCTCTTTTTCTCTTGCTCTTTTTCAAGAAATTGCTGGAATTACGTGGGAATACCGTGGAGAATGGACCTGAACCTCACGAACATGATCATGCACACAAAAATGCAGTTTCATAAGCCTTTCTTCGTGGAAATGGTTGCAATTGCAGCTTGGAACATATGGATAATAAGAAATGCACAGATTTTCTTTTGTGGTGTCCAACCCTCCTTCCATACTTGGAAGAGACAGTTCAAGGATGATTTTACTATACATATGTTTAGAGTAAAGGAGGTAGATGTTGGAAAAATAAGTATATGTAGATTTAATTTATTCTATAAATAAATCATGACATTAACCACATAAACTAGCAGAACCATCTCACACAATCTACACATATATACAACGGAACAATACATGAATAGATCGAGCACGTAAAATATGAATAATATGTACCGACGATTCTGTTCAGGAAGATGGCTCGCAGTAGTTGGGCTTGGAGTAGTAGCACGCACTGTATGTACAACGCACGGTATAGGATAGTGACGACGATGCGCAGTGCCCGAACATAGAGGAAGACGAGCCGTGGTGGATAAACAACGAGCAGTCGCGCGAAGCGCTTCCCAAAAAGCTTATTTGCCCTCTCCCAGTGTAGGATTTCACTAGGACGATGGTTCTAGAGACTTGCTTTCCCAAACGTCGGTCCACGCCGACGAGCGAGACGGAGTAGACGACGTGTGCCAGCGTAGCACAGAGGAGAGGCAAAACCCTAGATTACTTTCGCGTGTGTTGCGTGGAGGTGGCAGTTTGGTGTTTATAAGACATGTGATCAGGACGCCTTCCATAACCCGTAACCAAACCGGATAAGTCACGCGTAACCTACCCAGACTCCATATCAGTCCAACACACTGAACAATCCGGTGAGTTCCAAAACTAACATCAGAATATCAGTTGGATGCAGCAAAACCAAAACTGCAAAAGGAAGCCGCATCTGAGCAAGCATGAGGAGCCAATTTTGGCGGACCATTCACGCGCATGCCGTGTGCGCGTGCCCTCTGGCCCTGGCCCCATGCCCAAGCCTAGCCCGTGCACGCGTGTGTTTCTCTAGTTCTCTACACCACACATTGCTCAAGTGACTAGGAGAGCACTCACCATTTTAAGGAGGTCTCCCTCTCCTAGAATAAGCAAGGTAATACTAAAGTTTACATGCATGCGTCCCATGAGGTGGGCTTTTGAGATTTTCCTAAGAATTATTCTCCAATTGGGCCCTATGCCTACTAACAATTCCAACAATCCCCCACCAAATCTCAATGTCATACAAAGATTTGCCTTTTTTCAATGTACAGTTTTTATACCAATGTTTCGATTGAGATCGGTAAGTATTGAACATTCATCTATATCTCCAAGCTACACTTACTCACAACTTCAATAATGGAGTAAGCCTTAAATTGCAAGTTTTGTGCGGGCAAGTTTCACTCAGAAACTTAACTAATACTAGACCACTAGCAGGCTACTCCTCAGTTAGAGTGTATAAGTCATACTCTTTGGTCTCTTCTTGAGCTTCCTAGGAGATTCACCCAAAATCTTCATAGATTGTGACTAACAATCGGGCTCATATAAGCATGCTCTCTTAAGAATACTTTGCAGAATAACATCTTCGCTATTTAAAGCCAACAGAACACATTAAGGCACAACCAACCTGCCTTGCAGCTTGTGAGAGTACACACATCTTCACTTAGAGAGGGTTAAAGGTACTCTCCTCCAGTTAACTAATGGCTTGTTCTTCCCAGGTCCTATTTCACGGGATCTCCGATCACATAGGTTGCGTTACCACCATAGTATAACTCACATGGGTCTCATACTCTTCTCCTTCGATGCATTATCTATCACATTTCGTGAGAGTCCCTTAGTAAAGGGATCTGCCAGGTTTCTAGATGTTTAAATGTAATCCAATATTATAACTCCTGAGTTCTTCAATTTCCAAACAGACTCCAATTGTCTCTTCATAAGTTTAGACGATTTCATGCTATCCTTAGAACTGTTCACTTTAGTAATGACAGTTTGATTGTCACAGTTCATAAGGATAGCCGGTACAGGCTTCTCAACCACAGGTAGATCCATTAATAGATCACGCAGCCATTCTGCCTCAACAGTAGCAATGTCTAGTGCCGTAAGCTCAGCTTCCATAGTTGACCTTGTCAAGATAGTTTTTTTGTAAGACCTCCATGAAACAGCAGTACCACCTAGCGTGAAAACATATCCACTAGTTGCTTTGATCTCATCGACATCAGAGATCCAGTTGGAATCACTATAACTCTCTGGTACCAACGGGTACCCAGTATAATGAAGTCCAAGGTTCATATTATCCTTCAGATAGCGCACAACTCGCTCAAGCGCACGCCAATGATCATCTCCCGGGTTAGAAGTAAATCGTCTCAATTTTCTCAAAGCAAAGGAGATATCAGGCCTAGTCGCGCTAGCTAGGTACATAAATGAGCCAATTATTTTGGAGTATTCCAACTGATTCCTAGCTATTCTCTTGTTCTTGCGAAGCAACAAGCTAGGATCATAAGGTATTAGAGAAAACTTGCTATCAATGTAACCAAAACGGTTCAATACCTTTTCCACATAATAGGACTGCATGTGTGTAATCTCATTCTCAACACTTATTAGCTTGATGTTCAAGATAACATCAGCTACTCCCAAATCCTTCCTATCGAAATTCTGAGACATGAATGATTTGACCTAATTTACCACATCAATATTTGTCCTAAAAATTAGTATGTCATTGATAAACAAGCACAGAATAATTTCCCCATCCGCACCATAGCAATAGTATACAAATTTATCTGCCTCATTGACTGCAAAGCCTACAGATGTTAGAGTTCTATCAAATTTCTCATGGCACTGCTTAGGAGCTTGTTTCAGACCATACAAAGAGTTTAACAACTTTAGCACCTTGCCTTCTTGAGCTTTTACTACAAATCCATCAGGCTGTTTCAACTATATTTCCTCATCCAGCTCTCTAGTAAAAAAGCTATCTTAACGTCCATCTGATAAACGAGAAGACCATGTGAGGCAGCCAAAGAAAGTAGTACTCGAATTGTGGTCAGTCTAGCAACAGGTGAGTAAGTGTCAAAGAAATCTTCGCCTTCTTTCTGAGTATAGCCTTTGGCTACAAACCGAGCCTTGTACTTTTTAATAGTACCATCAAGTCTAAGCTTTCTCTTGAACACCCACTTACAATCCATAGGTTTGCACCCATAAGGTCACTCTGTCATCTCCCAAGTCCCGTTAGCAATAATGGAATTCATTTCACTATGAACAGTCTCCTTCCAGTAGTCTACATCAGGAGATGCATAAGCTTCTAAAATAGACTTAGGAGTGTCATCCACGAGGTACACAGTGAAATCATCACCAAAGGACTTAGCTATTCTTTGTCTTTTGCCTCTCCTAGGAGCTTCACTATTATCCTCCTCAGTGACAGATTTATGTAGGTGTTCAAATTGTTCAGGTGGTGTGATTGAACTAGGAATTATTTCAGAAGGTTGAGTACAAGTGTTTTGTGTATCCTTCATTGGAAAAATGCTCTCAAAGAATGTTGTATTACGAGACTCCATAATTGTACCAACATGCATGTCAGGTACCTCAGATTTAACTATCAAAAATCTATACGCAATGTTGTGGTGACCATATCCTAGAAAGACATAATCCACAATCTTAGGCCCAAGCTTGCACTTCTTCGTTATTGGTACATTGACTTTCGCCAAGCATCCCCATATGCGTAAGTAAGAGAGTGATGGTTTTCTCCTAATCCATACCTTGTATAGAGTTTTGTCCTTATTTCTGTTAGGAACTCTATTCAATACATAATTTAAGGTTAGCAAGGCCTCCTCCCACCATGCCTTGCGTAATCCCGCAGTATCTAACATGGTATTCACCAAGTTAGTGAGCGTGCGGTTTTTCTTTTCGGCAATCCTATTAGACTCAGGAGAATAGGTAGGCGTCCTCTCATATATTATTTCATATTCCTCATAGAATAAGTCAAATTTGTTTGAGAAAAACTCTCTACCATGATCTAATCTAAGTCTTTTTATTTTTCTATCAAGTTGGTTTTCAACTTTTGCCTTATAAATCTTAAAATAGTCTAGAACCCCATCTTTCGTTTTCAACAAGTACACATAGCGGAATCTAGTAGCATCATCAATCAAAGTCTTGAAATATCGTTTTTCATCCTTTGTCAACACCCCATTTATTTCACAAAGATCTGAATGTAGGAGTTCTAGTGGTGGCAAGTTTCTTTCCTCGGCAGCATTATGAGGCTTACGAGGTTGCTTTGATTGCACATAACTATGGCATTTCAAACCTTTGACAATGAAAAAACTTGGAATTAAATTTATACTTGGAAGCCGAGACATCAAACCAAAATTAATATGGCAGAAACGTGAGTGCCAAACATTAGCCTCATCATCCACATTGCCACAAATATGATTTACAGACTTATTGCTGAAATCAGAAAGGAAAAATGGAAAAAGCCTCCGCACTCATAGCCTTTACCAACAAAATATCCATGTTTAGATAATACTACTTTATTAGACTTAAACACCAACTTAAACCCGTCTCTACTCAAACGGGCACCACTAACAAGTTTCTTATTGATAGTAGGGACATGCTGCACATTCCTCAACTACACGATCTTTCCCGAAGTAAATTTCAGATCACCGTGCTAACACCATGAACAATAGCATGCGATCCATTCCCCATTAGGACGGAGAAATCTCGAGTTACCTGATAAGAAAAAAAACAACGAGATGTCAGCACAAACATGTACGTTGGCCCCCGTATCAACCCACTAATTAGTAGAGTGAGTAACTGAAAGAACAGTAGGTAAATTACCATGCCCGGTCTCATCTCTAGTGTTGTCAATGGTCACACTAAAAATGCATCCCACAAAGATAGTAGTGGCTTTCTCAAATTCCTTCTGTTGTTCAGTAGTAAGAACTTCTTCAGGTCTGCCATTACTAACCATAATACTTTTATAACTGTCATCCACAGGGTCACCTTAATCTGCCATCTCTTATTGTGCATACTGGTGAATTTATCCAGTCTCAGTGCATCGGCAAATTAGCTATAGTGAAATCACAATGCCTATAATAAGGTTTTTGGATTGATGAAAAAATGAGCACATGTAGATTTAATTTATTCTATAAATAAATCGTGACATTAACTGCATAAGCTAGCAGAACCATCCCATATAATCTAGACATGTATACAAAGGAACAATACATGAATAGACCGAACATGTAAAATATGATGAATACGTATCGACGATTCTGTTCAGGAAGAAGGCTCAGAGTAGTTGGGCTCGGAACAGTAGCACACACCGTACGTACAACGCACAGTGCTTGAATGTAGAGGAAGATGAGCTATGGTGGACAAACAACGAGCAGTCGTACGGAGCGCTTCCCAAAAACTTATTCGCCCTCTCCCGGTGCTGGACTTCACGAGGACGATGATTTTGGAGACCTGCTTTCCCGAACTCCGGTGCACGCCGACGAGCAAGACGGAGCAGACGATGTGTGGTGGCGCAGTACAGAGGAGAGACTGCGACATCCTGGCCCAATTAAGATCTAGTCTATGTGGCCCATGAGTGCTATGTGCACTTGATTAGTACCACCTTGCTAGTTGAGCAAGAGTTAAACTAACTTATAAGGCCTTGTCCCTCCAACCATAGCACTTCAGGGCTAACCCTTTTATATGAAGCGAGCACGAAAGTTTAAGTGGGGTGCTATGTGTAAGTGGGCCTGCCCGTCGGATGGGCTAGGCTGCGTAGTTCTGGAGGGCAGGCTGTTACAGAGGCAAAACCCTAGATTTTTTTCGCGTGTGTTGCGTGGAAGTGACGGTTCAATATTTATAAGACGTATGAGCAGGATACCTTCCATAACCGAACTAGATAAGTCGTGCGTAACATACCCGGACTCCACACCAGTCTAACGCATTGAACAATCCGGTGAGTTCCAAAACAAACACCAGAATATCCGTTAGATGCAACAAAATCAAAATCGGTGAGTTCAAAACAAACACCAGAATATCCGTTGAATGTAGCAAAATCAAAACTGCAAAAGAAAGCCGTGTCTGCGCAAGCATGAGTAGCTAAATTTTGGCAGACCATTCACACACATGCCACGTGCGCACGCCCTCCGGCCCAATGCCTATGCCCAAGCCCAGCCCGGCCCGGCCCATGTGCGTGTGTTTCTCTAGTTCTTTTCACTACACATTGCTCAATCCAATTGGGCTCTAGGTCCACTAACAATTCTAACAGTAGAAAGACCCCGTTGGAAATAATGGGTAGACACGCTGACCTAATTGCTTTGTAAATCCTCTACCCCTGTTTCTTTGTGAATACTCTCCTATAATTTTAATACCACAGTAGGAGACTCTCTTGCTATTTACTGTAAAAAAATAAAGAATTTCATAGTTGATGGACCAAAACCTAACCAAGGCCATAGTTGAGGAATCAAATATGGATTTCTCTTTTCTGCTACCGTAGAGTTTGGTATATTTTTCTATAAACTTAATTAAATTAAAGTAACCGAAGTTTAACTCAAGAAAAAACTAATATGACTTAAAATATAATAAAATAAAGGGAGTAGAACTCTTCATGTCGTATTCAGACAATGGAATATATAGCATGTACACTATATTATCCACCGCATATTCGAGTTAAGGAGGAGCTCGGCCTCACACGGCACATGTACGCTTTGCTGCCATAACAAAACCGCGCCTTCTACCTCGCCGGGTGACAGGCTGACCACACGGAGATGAACTGGGACATGTTCCTCGGACGCGTACGGCGACAACAGCACTCTCAATGAGAGTGACCCCCTTGTGCTGTTCAACGAGAAGCTGCAGCGTACGTACATGCAGACAGTGGCGGATCTAGAAAAAATATTATGGAGGGGTTGGTCCGAAGAGAGCTAGACTAACTTAACTCAATTATATCCCATATAAAACTAACATATAACAGTTTTAAGCTTTTTACACAACAACTTAGATAAACAATTGAAAGTGCATCATAATTCATAAGAAGAAGTAAAAGATACAATTTTTATAACTAACCAACAAAAGATCGGTGATGACGCATTTACGCTGCCATATTCTTCATGAATCATTAGGAGCAATCTATATACAAGAAAAAATAAATTAGTAACACAAAGTTGAAGTATTTAACTTTAAAATTTTGAAGATAGAAGAGAACATATATCATACCACTAAATTGTTCCGAGGTATTAACATACGATGGATTTTCATGTCTTCAAATCGTTTTATGATTTTGTCATTCTTGATGCTTCTAAATATCTCCTTCTCAGTGTAGCATATCATTAAGTCATTGAGCCATTCATCACCCATTTTGTTACGCAAATCTGTCTTTACAATAGACATAGCAGAAAATATCCTCTCAACTGAAGTTGTTGCCACCGGAAGTATTAATGTTAATTCAATGAGCCGATACACCAATCAATAAGATGTGTCCATTTTAGTCTTAACCATAATTTCAACAACTTTTCCAAGCTCCGTACATCCAAGAAATTCTTGAGTTCTTCTAGCACGACTAACAAAGGCTTTAAGTTCATTTGGCAAAACAATAAGGTTACCAATATCAAAATCCTCAGCATAAATTTCAGCAAGTCTCACAAGCTTATCCACATCAAAATTAGAGGAGTTCCTTGGGTTAAGACAAGTCATGCATACTAATAATTCTGAACTAACCTCACCAAATCGATGATTCATCTCAGACAAAATGGCATCTATGGCAGCAAGGAAAACCTCAACATGGTAGAAATGCATGTTTGTTACCTTTTTTTTTCTACGTGCAGATGTCCCTTTAGCATTTATTTCCTTATCCATATCTGGCACTTCAATCTCATTCTTATCACAGAATGTTTTCACTCTTTTGAATAGTGGATCCCATCCGTTGTCCCTCATATCCTGCAACTGCTCTTTCACATCTATGATCAAATGCATTGCTTCAATAATGTCTTGATCCTTCCTTTGCAAAGCACGTGACAGACCATCTATGATGCTCAACAATTCTATCATTAAATGCATTATGAACACAAAATCAAAGCTCTCCATTTTACCAATTAAACCAAATGCTACACCATTACTTGTTTGTTTAACATAATCTTTTTTGACTATCTCAAGAATGTCTACGACAGCTTCCCACATCACCAAAATACGAAGTAAAGTTTTAAGATGTGAACCCCATCTAGTATCTCCAGGCCTTGCTAGGCTACTTTCCTGGTTCAAACCTTTTCCAGTGATAATCTACCCATTCTCCAACTTTTCTAACAACACATCATGATGCTTTGCAAGCAAGGCATCCTTTCTCATACAAGATGCACCGACAGTGTTGACTATTAGAGGAACATAGTTAAAGAAATCTGCAATGGCTGGAGTAGAAGTTGAAACAGTAACAACCACTAATTGCAATTGATGGGCAAAACAATGCACATAGAAAGCATAAGGATTTTCATCCCGAATCAATTTTTGCACACCATTAAATTCACCCCTCATATTGGAAGCTCCGTCATAACCTTGTCCACGAAGCCTAGAGATTGGTAGCTTATGACTGTTAAGCATACTAACCAAAGCTTCTTTCAATACAGCAGTTGTAC
This sequence comes from Oryza meyeriana var. granulata, assembly GCA_003991445.1. NCBI lineage: Eukaryota > Viridiplantae > Streptophyta > Magnoliopsida > Poales > Poaceae > Oryza > Oryza meyeriana. Next base: position 26,278 of record RYFJ01003133.1, on the reverse strand, counting down.
ATCTCTCGATATGTTGAAGTCCAAGAAACCTCTCCATCACCTTCCCTTCATCATTTACAAACCTGCACATCATATTTTATTTCATGTTAGCACAAGTGTACAAGTAGAAGTAAAAGTCAAGGTACAAAAAGAGAACTTTTTATCTCCAATCTCATCTACTAACCTCAGAATTATAGCCATTTGTTCCTTTATTGATACATCTCGAGACTCATCAATCAATACGGAGAACTTTTTATCTCCAATCTCATCCATAATCACTGACATGACTTCCTCTGTACAAGCTTTTGTAAGGTCCTTCTGTATATGATGAGATATCATTTTGTAATTTTTTGCACCTTTATCATATGCATCCTTAACCATCTCAACTTTATCTTTGTACCAATCAACCATCTCTCTATATGTACCCTTGTTGTTAGAAGTAGAGGACTCATCGTGTCCACGGAAAGCATCACTTTGCATTATGAGAAATCTTGCTACATCTAAAGAAGATGTCAAGCGAATCTTATATCTTTTCTCTTCCTCCTTGCTAATTGCTTCAATTTTTCTAGCCACATTTGTTCTTTGGTTCATAAAGTTATCACACTTTAGCCTAGCATCATTGTGAGTCTTGCAAGTAGTGTGACGATTAAAAGTCTCCTTAGCTTTTTCCAATTAACATAACATCCTTGCAAAGACAGAACTACCAATTTTTCACGCTTTTCCCGGATCAAGAAAAGATAACAATATAAGCAATAAGCTGCATCCTTGGACTCATACTACTCTAGCATCAAACTCATCAACAAGTTGGTTGAAATGATCTCTATTCACACTTTGCATTTACGACCAAAGGTAAGATTACGAGGTTGGGTTGGACCACTCAAAGCATATGCCTTCTTACTTGGTCTCTAATTTCGTGTGCATATTCTTCATTGGTTTCCGATTTCCTGGATCACCAACTATATCGGATTGACTAAACTCCAATCTACATATCTTTGGTTGATTTGTGCTATCATTAGTACCGGGAGTTGTTGTTGATGTACCACTTGAACTAGAAAAATATGTGTGCAATGTTCTTTTGGACATTTTGAACAATCTGCAATTTGTCCTTAATCAAATTTAAAAAAAAAAATAAATCTAAAGAACAAAAAATGAGAAATTTACCTAAATTACCTTCTGGCTGCTGCTGCTGTTGTGCGCCTACCGTCTGCGTGCGCGGTGCCCCCTGGCGGCTGGCCTGCCTGGTGGCTGCTCCTGCTGCTGACCTGCTGTGCGCGTGCGCCCAGCGCCCGGTCGCCGCCGCGCCGCTGTGCCCGCGGCAGCAGCCGGCCGCCCGCCCGCCCGGAGTCGCTGGACGCTGGCTGTGGCTGTCGCTGCTCACGCCCGCAGCCAACTGCGGTCGCTCGGTGCTGCTCGCCGGCCGCGATGTCGCTCGTGGCTCGCCCTCGCCGTCCTGTGGCGTGTGGCCTGCCGCGCCCGCGCGCCTGCGCCCGCGGGAAACCTAGCAGACCCGCCGGCCGCCGCTCTCCTCTCCGCGTGTCGAAGCCGAAAGGGAATGAGGAGTCTGTCGAGGGCCCGAGGGGAAAGAAGAAAGCCTGGTTGTGTCTGTCTCTATTTCTTATTGGGCTCTTTTCTCTATTTCAGGATAAAAGTAAGCACTGTGCCCCGCCCGCGCGCCTCGCCCTCGCCGCGCCGCGCCCGCCCCTCGCCGCCGCTCCGCTGAGAATGGCCAGTTACTTAATCCGGCCCAATCAGTGGCGAATCCAGCCTGCCCCTGTTCTTCTTCTTCGTTAGCTCCGACGCTTGTTTCTTCCTCCTCCATCTAGTGGCGAGACTCCAGGCTCCAGCCCCTCCTTCCCTACCTCCATTGCCATAGATTTTCAAGGGGGGGCTGAGGGGGGCTCTACAGGGGTGCCCCCCCCCCTGGCAAATCCGCCCCTGCATGCAGATCTGAATTCACAGGATTCAGCTTTGGTTTTAGTGGCGTTTTCCCCTGTAACTTGGGCTTTTGCCCATTCAGTTATTAGTTAAATGCCTTCTCAATATTCTCGATTTTACTCTCAAGTCTCAAGAAGATGTGATTACTCAGAGACATGTCTAAACTGATGTTATATTAAGAGTGCTTTCATTCATCATCTTTCATCCGTCTTTGCCGTATCGCGTGAGATCCGATTTTGTTTCCATTAGCAAGACATGTCCACATGCGATCATTTTCATCCATAATAGCACCACGTTCAAATCGCGCTCCATGGATAATGTCAATGGTAAGATTGTGGTGTACCTTTCATGTGGGCTGTGATAGAAATAATGTGTTTGTAGACAATAATTATTTTACCAATTTTAAATCCTAATGCTACCCGCACGATGTGTATGTGTTGGATGGCTGCATGATGCATGCATGCAGATGAAAAGCCTGTGCTGATTTCCTGGTGAAATATCTCCTTGCGTCAATCATCTGGAGACTTGGTTTCAGGTGACATGAGAACGTGCGCTTGTGGCCATTGTGGCAGTGGCGTTTCTTGCGGAGCCGATCCGGCTTTGACGTAGCCGAGCAACGGACGAGAGTGTCGACTGCTGTTTTGTGTAGAGCACCATAAAAGAGTCAAGGAGACGTCCTTGAAAAAAACAGAACAGTCATCTTCTCTCTACATTCTCTACTGCCATTATGTTGCGTCGTAGTCCGATCCAAGCCGGCCGTGGTGCTCGTGTGCAACGAGCATCCCGGCGAGCGGTCTCCGAACCTTCGTCGCATACACACCTGCACGGGGCGATGTAAAGGTTTCTGGGCAGCGTATATAATACGCGGCCACTCGACGTCATCAACTACTCTATCTTCTTCCTGGCATCGCTGCGTGTAAGGCGAAAGCTCGGCTTCATCTTCCTCGACTCGTAGGTGTTGATCGAGTCTATGGCACTGTTTCGTTTTACTGCACTGCGTCGCCGTTTTAGTCTCCATCGATATATTCAGTGAGTGGATACTTGTGTTAAACACTTACAAGTAATCTCATTGAATCTTACTAGTACAGAATCGGTTTTTGTAGACGGACCCCCTAGAAGTCGCAGGCGGGTCAAGATGAGGCCCACCTGTGATAATCCCGATTCGGGGAGTCGCTACGATCCGTCTGTGGAGATCCATTATTGTAGGTGGGCCACTAAGCCGTCCGCCTGTGATAATCAGTTTAGCCTGACCACTTCTTCTCCAACCCGACGTTTCTCTCTCCAAAACTTGCCAAAATATAGGAGGGAGGTTTTGAACTCGGATTTCTTAGGGGATTTGCCTATATACGGTTAGAATCATATTTTCCTACTATATTTATGAAGTCTTTTTGAATTTACAATTTGGATGGTGTGAATTTTGCTTGGGAATGGTGCTCTTTTTGACCTAGATGTAACAATTTTTATTTTTTTAGCATGAAATTGAACCAAAATATCTATATAATATTAGTGCAATGGTATGCCTTAATCCATATATATACAATTTAAGTCATTTTCAAGGCAAAATAAGATAATTTGAATGTGTATGTGAACTCTAGATCTAATTGGAGAGAGAAAGAGGTGGGGATTTTTTCTAAGGGAATATGTGTTTTTTTTGTTGCAATCAATTTTTTCCTTGATATTGAATAATTAATACTGCTTGTTTTGTACCGTATTTGAGGCCCTTTAACTGTGCTATGCTAATAGGGATTATTTTTTTTACTGAATATTTATGTTTGCTTGTTTAATATTATTTAATTTTGTTTGAATTTTCAGATGGATAGGACATGGATGTATAATACGCCAAGATTTCAGAAGTCATACATAGAGGTTTCGAAATTTATTGAAGCGGCGAGGGCACATGTTTCGACATTGGGTAAAAGGAAATATATTGTCCGTGTGTCGATTGAAAGAATCAGAAAGTGTGGATTGTTCTAGATGTAATCAGGTCACACTTATTGAAGTGTGGATTTGTTTCGGATTATAAGGTTTAGTCCCACCATGGTGAAAATGTTGACCTCCAAGAGGAGAGTAATCGCGAAGAAAGAGGGGGTGACGACAATTTCACAGTAGATATGTCAGACGACGAAATGCTGAATGACTTAAATGACAACGCTGATTTTTATCTGGAGGATATGCTACGCCACGCCGAACGAAAAGTGTTGACGGGTTCTGCGAGAGGGTAAAATAATTTTGAGTCTTTATAGAACGCCGCAAAAGATTTATTGTACGAAGAATCGAAGGGTTGTTCTAAGGAGATGACAGTCTTATGTTCAGTGCTTGAACTACTAAGATTGAAGGCATCCAACGGATGGTCAGATAGTAGTTTCAATGATTTATTATCTCTCCTAAGTAAGATCCTTCCAAAGCCTAACTTCCTGCCGGCCAACACATATCAAGCGAAGAAACTCATATGTCCGTTATCATTAGGTGTGCAAAAGATTCATGCATATGAGAACCACTGTATCCTATAACGCAAAGAGCACGCAGACTTAGAGAGCTGCCTGATATGTGGGACCAATCGGTACAAATCGGGTAATGAATCACAGGATTTTGGTAGGCAAGAAGATGATTCATCTCTGTACAACAAGAAGAAAATTCCTGCCCCGGTGATGTGGTACCTACTAGTGAAAGATCATGTGAAGCATTTGTACTCGAACCCTGTGGACGCTGAACTAATGAGATCGTATTACGAGAAGCGCAGGAATGATGGGAAGCTCCACCACCCTATTGATGCTTGCTAGTGGAAAAACTTTGATGCAATACACCCAAATTTTGCCTCGGATCTGAGGAATATCAGATTTGCGCTGAATACCGATGGGATGAACTCTTTTGGTGACTTGAGCAGCTCACACAGTACTTGGCCAGTACTACTGACCATATATAACCTTCCAACATAGGTATGTTAGAAGCGAAAGTATATCTTATTTTCCATCCTTATACAAGTCCCAAAATAACCTGAGATAGAAATAGATGTGTTTCTTAAACCTTTGCTGGAGGACATGGCGGATCTATGAAATGAGGGGATCAAGGTGTGGGATGAATACCTACGGGAGTACTTCACTTGCAGAGCCATTATCTTCGTCACCATCAATGACTACCGGCAAATTTTTCCGTCTCGAGACAGATCAAAGGGAAGATGTATTGCGTAACGTGCGTGGATAACACCTCATCTATCTATCTTTCATCATCAAACAAATTGGTATAAATGAGGCATCGATGGTTCCTAACCAGTAGGCACAGGTATTGGGGAATGGCAAGACTATTTGAGAAGACATTAGAGAATGGGTCTGCACCCGAAGTTTGCAATGGAAAATGGGTATTTGATATGACCGTCAATCTCAAGGTTGTTTTGGGGAAGACAAAGAAGAAGGCACCAAAAAGGAGGAAAAATGGGAAAGACAAAGATGAGCCAGCCGTTCCATTGAAGAAACACTTTATTTTCTTTAAGTACTTACCCTACTGGAAAGACCTAGAAATTCGTCACTCCATTGATGTCATGCACCTCAAGAAAAATGTATTCGACAACATTATCGGTACTTTGCTGGATATTCCGAGTAAGACTAAGGATGGTCTATACTCTTGTAACGACTTGGTGAATTTGAAGATCAGGAAAGAGATTCACCCCCAGACATAAGATAATGGAAAAATATACCTTCCGCCAGCAAGCTACACCCTAACACCCAAGGAGAAGAGAGGGTGTGCAAGTCTTTACATGATTTGAGAGTGCCTACCGGGTTTTCATCGAACATCAGGAAAGTAGTCTCGATGAAGGACTTGTCTCTCTCTAGCTATAATTCGCATGACTGCCATGTCATGCTAACCGTGTTTCTCCCTATTGCAATCAGGGCAATTAAACCAACTGTGATTAAGGTCATCATCATGAAGATCTGCTACTTCTTTAATGTGATTTCACAAAAAGTTTTGGATCTTGAAGAACTGGGACATCTTCAGATATTTTTGATAGAGACTATACCAGCTCGAGATGTGCTTCCCTCCATCATTCTTTGATATCATGGTTCATTTAATGGTTCACATCGTTCCTCAGATACTCAAACTAGGTCCTTTGTACTTACATCAAAAGTGGACGTACGAACGGTTCATGTCTATTCTGAAGGGCTACGTCTGAAACCGTGCTCATCAAGAGGGGTCCATGATAGTGGGATATACTACTGAAGAAGTCGTCGAGTGTTGTATAGATTACCTAGAAGATGCCAACCCCATTGGTTTACTTGTGCCTTATCATCAAGGGAGATTGTCCCAAGGGGGACCGTTAGCAAGAAAAAATTTTATGACAATGAGTTCGTTACTGTGTGAGCAGCACACTATAGCATCCTACAACAGCTTGCGATAGTTGAGCCCTACATCGAACAACATTTAAACTATATTAGAGCTGGTAACATTGGATGATCGGAAGATTGGATTATGAAAGAACACAAGCGTCGATTTACCACATGGTTCAAGGACCATAACCTAGCAGATGATGACTCCCTTGAAGAAAAAACACTAAAAAAGTTGTCATTTGGGGCCCTCAAGTTTAGTAACGTCATGGCAGGGGCAAGAGATTAATGGGTACATATTTTATACAAAGTCAAAGGATAAGAAGAGGATGGCACAAAATAGCGGGGTTCGAGTGGATGCAATAGACAACTATGGACGGAAAACCACCTACTACAGGTTCATAGATGAAATATGGGAACTGGACTATGCATTAAACATTCAGATCCCCTGTTTTGATGCCAATGGGTGAAACACCCAACAAGAGTGTTCGTGGACAACTTCGGGCTAACAATTGTTAATCTCATCAATGTAGGCCACAAGGACGACCCGTGGATATTGGCTGAGCATGTCGTACAAGTTTTCTATGTTACCGACCCTGCATACATGAAGAAAGACATAGCTCTATTGGGTAAGCGAAGAATCGTTGTTGTCGATGACATCTAATATGCCGAAGATTACAACCCGGACGATGCAATGTCGTTGTTTACCGACCTTCCAAATAAAATCAAGAGCATCGAAGAGATCTTTAATGAAGAAACCATGAAGCTGTACATGCGCACTAATGGCATTGGAAAAATCGTGAAAGGCTAATATTTGGTCCCATGTGTAACAACTGAATCATGTCTTGCCATGTAATGAGGATTAACTCTTTATATATGAATGCAAGTTATTTGTTTCGTATTAATGAGGATTTACAAATTTTTGTGCACATTTTACACTTAATTAGGAGCTTACTAGAGTAAATAATTACATATTGCAAATTGTAATTAAGTTACAAATCCTAATTAATTATTTGATCAAATAATTACTTGATTAAATATTTATAATTTTTATATACATTTTACACACTACTGCTTTACAATCCTAATAATTAGTTGATTAAATAATTACATAGTAGATAAATTAGTTATCAAGTCACTCACAGGTGGGCCCCAGTGCGATGTCCTAGGCTTAGCAACCCGTATGTGAATACCATTTTCATGTACGGGTGGTAAGGTTATCGTAGGCGGGCCTCTTAGTCGCCCATATGCAAAGACCATTTTCTCATACAGGTTGCTAAGATACCCACCTGTGAAAATGCTCCCCTATATAGAGGGCGCGCCCCCAACTAGCTAGGATTTACGCTGCCCGAGTTTTTTCTCCACCGCCGCCGCTGCCATTGCATCCGCTGCTGAGCTTCCTCGCCGTCCGTGCGCCCCACGTCGCCGCCCCTCGCCCCGCACCGCCACCCCTCACCATCCTCCTACTGGAAGACCCTTGCGCACCCTCTCTAGATCTGGCTCCACAAGTCATCATCAGCTTGCGCCTCCACGCTGTAACAGCCCACTTTGGATCTTTGGTGCATAAAACTGTTTTCCCATCTGCATGCTCTTCATATCATCTTTCATGCATGAAAAACCCAGCCTTGCCCCGAAGTTTCTTTCGGTTGGTAGCATGCTGCCCCTATCGGACCATCCTCTTGGGGATTGGACGGTCCGGATGCTCCCCATCGGACCAGCCGCCTCCCGATCGGACCAGCCGCCTCCCGATCGGACCTCGCGCCCGCGCCCTTGCCGCGCCCACGCCCTCGCCTGTTTCTCTCTCTCGAGTCCGTGCCCTTTCTCGCGAGCCCGCGCCCGCGCTCCCTCTCTCCCGAGCTCGCGCCCGCGCCCTCTCTCGCGAGCCCGCGCCAGTCAGCTGGCTTTTTACTCCGCCTATGTTGTCATCGGCTTCTAGCCGATGCTCATGTATGCGAATACTATCGGCAATCGGCCGGTTTGCTTCTCACTTATAACATCATCGGTTTGTATCAATCTGTATCGGCCGATTGGTTTCGGTGTCAACCCAGAGATAGTCCTTAGGCGTGAATCGTTGATACGTGATGCTATCGGCTGTGCCCTGTCCTCCATCGTCCAAACGAGATCACGCCAGGATCTCTCTCCGCCCGTGCGGCTCGGCCAGGTGGCTTCCTCTGCGCGCCCTAGACCACGTGAGAGGGAGAGGCAGAGCCGCCTTGGGACCTCGCGAGATACCCCGACAACCTCAGCAGCGCCCTGCCCTGTCCCATCTGTCTGCTGCACGCTTGCCCGTGCACACGCCTTCGCGAGACCGTGGAGCAGAGCAGCGCCCCTCCCCTCTCCTCTCCTTCCCTGCCTTCCTTTTAACCAAGCCTATGCCCTCCTGCCTCCCCAGCTCGCCCTCTTTCTCACCTGCCAAGAACCCAAAGGATTGTCCCTTGGTTCGCTGAGGACGTGAGGTGCCGCCCACGGCGCCGGCGAGCACACGCTTTCCGTCTGAGAGCTCCGGTGAGTTTTACCTTGTCTCAGCTGTGTCGCCACGCGTTCTTGCTCGACCTAACTCCGTTTTCGCCCTCGGCAAGCAGCAAGCACCACCGCAGCCTCATCGTCTTTTGCAACGCCGACCGGGTGCCGCCGTGACCCTGCAGCCGCTAATCTGCGCCCTGGTGAGTTAGCGCTGTCCTGGCGGTATCACCACCTTCCATTCACTCTTTGAACTCATCACAGTGCTTGACTGCAGCCTCCATCGCGAGCAACCCTTTTGCCGAGCCGATCACCGCCTCAACATTGCTCCTACCGCCTGCACTCCTCGGTGAGCTTCTGTTCTGCATGTACCTCCTTTTTATTCCTGGGAGACCACTTGTTCTCCCCACGTCCTTGGCTTGGCCTGTCATGCCATTCCTTGCCATCCGCCCAAGCATCACCACCGTGGCCATATGTGTGGATGAGGCTCGATCGGAGCATGGCCGCTTGTGGTAGAGCCCTTCGATCTTGCATGCAGGACCCCTAGAGCTTCCTCGTGCCCTGCATGCGCTAGCCATGCACTCGGGCATGAGAGGACAGAGGTAGACAAGCCGTGCATTAGCTTGGCCTTCACCGAGCACCTTAGGTGCGCTTGTGTTGAGTGAGTAGCAGCCACCCCATCAGCCCCAAGCAAGCCAGGTTGGCCTCACTAGCTTTAGAACGGGATAAAACCACGAGTAGAGCAGCTGCTGTCGTTTTCCTGTTTTTGTCGGTCATCGTTAACGAGCGAAGACGTGTAGTTTGCGCGTACGAAGACATCGTTTTTGGACCAAGGCGTTCGCCGCTACCGAAGCCTTCCCATAGGTTACACTTGTACATCCAGTGACTCCTAGGCCCTAGAAACCCTCCACGCCCCCAAATGCCTTAGGTTAAAACTTCACGCCCGGTGGACTTCACGTGTTAGGCCGTTTTAGTGACGTGTGAGCGTGTGTGACTAATGTCCTAGCGAGTTGGAGAATATCCACTTTTGGGAGTTGTCCTTAGGTTCACAGCAGCACACATGTAGGTTTCGTACCATAAAAATGCCCTAGAACCGAAAACGTCTCAAATAGACCACCCGTTAAGTCGGTAGAATGTTTTCAGCCGTTTCTGCTGTTCGGTCGAGCGAAAACGCTGTTTCTCATTTATTTTCGATTTTAGGACAGAGCAGACTTCGTTTAGCCGTATCTCCCTCTTACAAACTCGGATTCAAGCGATTCTTTTTCCTAAATTCATCTAAAATCATGCACTTGCATATTCTGCAAAAATATTCGTACTTCCTGTACTGTTAAATTTTGCCGTTGTTTTCATTGCATTCGTTTGGCATTCTCGTAGAACACGACGTCGTTGACCCGGTTGTGGAAGGATCAGAAGAGTTCCAAGAAGTCCAGGAACAAGGCAAGCACCCCCTTGATCAATTGCTCCTATATTTCAAACTTACAAACTATATTGATTGCAAACTATTATGCATGCGATGTTTTACTTGAAAATGTGTGGGATTCTTGGGTAGTTAACCTCTTGTTGCATATGCCCTATCCTTGTTACTTGAGTATCATGAATTCCTTGTCACTTATGTTGCCACTGAAAATTTGGGTTCATGTGGTTGGGAAGATGTCAATAGGTATGCTTAGTTTGCTTTTTAATCAAGGCTACTTGTTACTTGATTTTGGGATGTTGAGAAAAAGAAGCATTTGCGAAATTATGGAAATGAACAGTGGGTATTCTTCCCCTGTGCTCTTGGTGGAAAACAAAAAACTGAAAACAAGCTTTTGGACTTGGGCGAGTGGATGTAGTGTTCGGTGCCTTGTTGTGGTATCGATTAGGTGGTTGTCTCGCCCGGGTCACTAAGGACCGATTCTATGGTGTAGCTAGAACCAAGAAGCACAGTGCAAACCACATGTGGCTCTGATGGGGAGTTCCTAGCTTAGTATATTGTTGATACCTAGCAATAGACCCGCCGGTGGTAGTAGTAGGTCATTTTTGTTGACATTGGGATAGTGCGGGGTATGGTTGTTGTCCATAGCTCGAAGGTACCTTGATTATTGTTCAAGGGTGACCAGCACATTGTATGAGCCTTGGGGATTTTGGGAGGCCTCCCAACTCCCTAGGGATGGATCATAAGCGCGGGATATTGCTAGGTCAACGGTGGAAAGGCTTTGTCATTGATGGTGTGAGCCTCCTGTGTGGTAGCTCATGTTATCCTTGTCATGTGGGTACAGTTGTACACACTCTCGAGAGTTAAAACTATTCGAATAGCCGTGTCCTCGGTTATGGACGACTTGGGAAATTCTCCACCGTAGTAGTTTTAATTTTTGGGAACTGTTTTGGGGAAAGATCTTGGTGCGAACGGGGAGTTCGCTGGGATGGTTGTGGCAGCGTGTTGCCACTGTTGGCTGGCATGGGCAGGGAGCCCATATGGTTGGAAACGCTTGGGGGTTGATGCTTATATACTTATTTGCTGTGCTAGCTTGTTTTACCAAAAATTTCGTTACAAAACCGCAATGTTTTTCGCTATGTATATTATGAATTATGCAAACTGCAGGACCTGAACCATTCCTTGTTTACCTTCGCATATTATGGAATACCATTGCAAACACTATAAGTCTTGCGGAGTACGTATTGTACTCACACACGCTTGTGTGACTTCTTTTTTTTAGAGATGGTTGAGGAGGACCCGACAATCGGGTACTTCTATGCAGCGGGTTTTGGAGACGACGACGACGGTGCTTACTAGGGCTTACCGGTTGGTTGCCTGTGGGCGGGCAGAGGCATACTTGCTGGTTTTTGATGCCTCTATTATCTTGTTTCCGCTGTTGAACTCTTTGTTTAATTTGCTGTTCTATTTGGCCGGTCGGCCTCTATGTAACCGCTAAAGTCTAGACTCTTGTACGACTTATGTTTGGTCCGCTGTGAGCTGGACCTGTGATGTATGGATTATGATGCCAATGTTGAATGTGTGTGCTAGCAATTGATCGTGGGACTAGCACGGTACACACATAGGGTTCGGGGTCAAACCCGGGTCCGACAGCGCTTGGTATCAGAGCCATACCGACCATGGTTAAGTCATAGTGAGCCATGTCGTTAGGTAGGTTTTGGTTTGAAAAAACACCTGTTCAAAATTCTCATCTATCTTCTAAAAACTCTAGGTAGTCAATTACCTATTTAACATATCATTTTGCTCCACTTACCTCCCTTTGGACAAAAGATTTTGACTTAAACTTGCTCCAATGTTCAAAACTGTAGCGGCCCTTGCCCTTGAAAATGGTTTCAGGTACTTTTGAATTTTAGCTCTAAATGATTGCAAATAGTTGTTTTAATCTTAGTGATAAGCTGCTGCAAAATGTTTTGCAAAAAGATGTTACAGCAAAATCTAGACTTTATCTCCTTACCTACTGTCATTGGTTTGAAGATGACCCTTGTAATGAACGCTAGACGTTATTAACATTATAGGATAAGGACTTAAGGGGGTAGCAGTACTGGAATGGGAAGCGTTGCATCTTCCTTTATTCTTGTTGTTATCTCTTGCCGGTTGTGCGATATACTTGTTATGTTCGCATCACCCATGCTTGTTTGGAGTCTGAAAACTAATTGCTAAAACTTGTGAAAACTAAGGACTATAATATATATCACTCATCTCATTTAGTTTTACTACTAACCTGCCCAGCTTTCATTTCTGAAATCATGACTTTATTTTGTGTTGTTGCTAACTTGCTGCAGATGGCCGAGTGGGTTGTTTGCCATTGGACCAGTGACGCCGGCCCCACCGGTTTGCCACGTGATTTGTGGAACATGCTGCAGCGTGCACATTATCACCACCCTCCTGAGTATACAGTTGCTCACACCAACATTGGCCCTGCTTCAGTTGAGTACCGTGCACGAGTTCTTATACTCGCCAGGGCTTATGTTGGGAGCCGGCCCTTGGAGTTCACCGGCTATGGCTCCTCCCTCCACAGAGCCATCAATGATGCTGCCTACATTGCCATGGCACACATGCTGCATCTCCATGTGGAGTTGGCTACACAGTACCCGTACCACCCGGCACGCCCTTTGGGAGAGGAAGTTCACCTCTACCTCTCAGCTGAGCGTGAGCCAAACCATGTCCTTCGCAACTTGGCGGAGTACGTGCGTTCCTCAGATCGTTACCACCGTGTTATTGGCTTGGAGCTGCGGCAAGCTCGTGGGCGCATCGCTTACTTGGAGCGCCTTATTGAGCCTTATGTCCGCATGGGCCAAATTCCCCGCATCGAGCTGTATGGTGTGGAGAATGTTGCTGCACCTGCCCCTGCTGCGGCACCTAGGCCTGCTGCTACCCAGGCTCCCGCACCTGTGCCAACACCTATTGCCCCGGAGCCGATGGTAGATTTAGCGCTGCCTGCTAACCCGATGCCCCGCTCAGCCGCTCCAACTCGCGCTACACGCATGACAGCTGCAGAGTATCGTGGCCTCTTCAAGCCGGTTCAGTCTGAAAGCTCACGATCAGCTCAGCGACGTCGGGTCATCGCCCCTGCTCCCACATGGAGGTCTGCTGCAGATGAGGAGGATTATGAGTCAAGTGTACCCACTTCGCCAGATGATGGTGGCATGCAGGAGCTTACCCCGGAGTAGGTCTTCCACAGTTGGTAGAGCTCACTAGTATGAGGTATTTTGTAGTGAGCGAGTAGTGCTTTTGTTTCCGGCCGTAGGCATGGGTGGCCGTGATGGTTGATGATGTGATGTAATGACTGATGTTGTGCTGTTAGATGCTTGATTCACCCAGCCCTTGGGCTTTGTACGTTTGTGAATCGACTTAGGCTTGTCCCATGTTTATGTACTGTATGACTTAAGTGTTTCAATGCGGCTTAATGGATCTTATTGGTACTTCAGTTGTCATTTTATTTGGAATCTTTTTCTCTGTTCCTGGCTGTTTAGATTTCATCCTATCAACAATCTAGTAGCACTAGTTTTTGCATCCTTATGCAAGTAGGTAATCGGAAGATTGTTGTACAGGATGACTGCAGCACGGACCCGTTTCGCAGCTCGAGTGGCTCAAGATGAAGGTTCCTCTGAACCACAGCACCATGGTCAACCCCAGCAGCAACAGGGTGGCCAAGATCGGCACATACCCGGTGCACCTGCCGGTGGGCAGCAACCCGGCCCTACCTTGGCTGAGGTGCTCATGTTAGCTGAGCAAAACCGCATGGCACAAACTCAATTGCTTGAGAGGATTGAAAGGAACACCGCTGCGCATGGTGCAGCCGCACAAGCCTTTGAAGGAGCACAGCACATGGGCAACAATCAACCATCCAAGTTGTTTGATTTTCACCGCACCAAGCCACCCGTTTTTGCCCGTTCGGAGGATCCACTTGACGCCGATGACTGGCTGCGTGCAGTGGAGAGAAAGCTCGACTTGGTTCACTGCGACGATGCTGAGAAGGTGGCATTTGCAGCAGAACAGCTTCACGGCGCCGCTAGTGATTGGTGGGACAATTACCGTGCAATGCAACAAGAAGGCCATGTTGTAACGTGGAATGAGTTTAAGGTAGCTTTTCGCAAAGCACACATCCCAGCTGGTATCATGAAGATCAAGAGGAAGGAATTTGAAACCCTGAAGCAAGGCAACATGTCCGTGAGCGAGTACCTCCACCGTTTCAACCACCTTGCTCGCTATGCCGCTGCCGACCTACCAAATGAAGAGACAAAGATGGGGAAGTTCCTGGAAGGACTAGATGAGGAGATGCAGCTGGCCTTTGAGCCATTTGACTTCCCTGACTTTCCCACTTTGGTGAACAAGGCCATTGGATGGGAGCACAAGCACCATGGCGTAGTGGAGTCCCGCAAACGTAAGTGGGCTGCACGCAAGCCCGTAGGAGGAAGCTCCTCGCAGCAGCGCGTATGGCGTCCCGCAACGGTTCGGCCGCCGGCGCCCGCACCGACAAGGTATCCAGCGCCACTTCAAGCAAGGCCACAGCCACCAGCCCCTCGTGTCCCTCAGCCGCCACCTCGCCCGGCTGCACAACAAGCTACCGACTTCAGGCCGGTAGACTGCTACAATTGTGGAGAGTTCGGGCATTACTCCAATCGGTGCCCGAAGAAGGTACCCGGTCCAGTTCAGCTTGCGCCTCCCCGTGCTCCAGCCGGACCAGCAGCGCGTGGGAGAGGCCGTGGAGCACCACCAGCCCGCAACCCAGCCCCCAAGCCTGCTCAGAACCTTGGGAGGGGCAGGGTTAATCATGTGACCGCCGAGGAAGCTCAGGATGCGCCTGATGTGGTGCTTGGTATGTTTCTCGTGAACTCAACCCCTGCAATGGTTTTATTTGATTCTGGAGCTTCACATTCTTTCATATCCAAGAGTTTTGCTGCAAATCATCAATTGAAAGTTGACACCCTAGTTAACCCAATGATAGTACAATCCCCTGGGTCAGAGTTGACAACAAAACTAGTTTGCACCGACGTGACCATTGTTATCAATGGTAATAAGTTTTTGGCAAATCTAATTGTGCTTGGGACACAAGGTTTAGATGTGATACTTGGGATGGATTGGCTCTCCAAGCACAAGGGTTTGATCAACTGTGAGAGTAGGTCCATCACACTCACAAACACAGCCGGGGATCGGGTAGAGTTTGTCTCTAATAGAGCTGTACCCTCTCATTCTCTTCTCAGCCGCCTTGTTAGTAGGGAAATAAGCCAGGTTCTGGTAGTTTGTGAGTACCCTGACATCTTTCCGGATGAGTTACCCGGTATGCCACCTGACAGAGACATGGAGTTCGTGATAGAGCTGCTGCCCGGAACAGCCCCGATATCCAAACGGCCCTACCGGATGCCACCCAATGAACTGGCTGAACTGAAGGAACAACTTAGAGAGCAGCTGAACAAGGGATTCATTCGGCCAAGCACATCACCATGGGGATCTCCCGTGCTGTTCGTGGAGAAGAAGGATCACACTCTCAGGATGTGCGTCGACTACCGATCGTTGAACGAGGTTACCATCAAAAACAAATACCCGCTGCCCCGTATTGATGATCTTTTTGATCAAATGAGTGGGGCACGTGTATTCTCAAAGATTGACTTGAGACTAGGCTACTTTCAGCTGAAAATCAGACCCGATGATATCCCGAAGACAGCCTTCACCACCCGTTACGGTTTGTATGAGTACACCGTAATGTCCTTTGGACTAACCAATGCCCCGGCAAGCTTCATGAACTTGATGAATAAGATTTTTATGGAGTACTTGGATCAGTTTGTAGTAGTCTTTATTGATGACATCCTCATCTATTCGAAGAGTGAAGAAGAGCATGAAAGGCACTTACGGCTAGTTTTGGATAAACTCCGAGAGCACCAATTGTATGCAAAATTTAGCAAGTGTGAGTTCTGGTTGGAGGAGCTTGGATTCCTTGGTCATGTGCTGTCCGAGGGTGGAGTAGCCGTCGACCCAAGCAAGGTCGATGAGGTGTTGAATTGGAATCAACCCCAGAATGTTTCGGACATAAGACGCTTCCTTGGATTGGCTGGCTACTACCGCCGGTTCATTGAAAGTTTTTCAAGGATTGCTAGACCAATGACTCAGTTGTTGATGAAGGAAAAGAAGTTTGAATGGAATAAGGAATGCGAAGAAAGCTTCCAAGAATTAAAGAAAAGACTAACCACAGCACCCGTGTTGGTTTTACCGGATGTTGGCAAGAGCTTCGATGTGTTTTGTGACGCATCTCGGTTAGGTCTTGGCTGCGTGTTGATGCAAGAAGGGAAGGTAGTAGCCTATGCATCGCGGCAATTGAGGCCACATGAACAGAACTACCCTACGCATGACTTAGAGCTAGCGGCTGTTGTGCATGCCTTGAAGATTTGGCGGCATTACTTGATCGGTAATCGCTGTGAGATATACTCAGATCACAAGAGCCTGAAGTATATATTCACACAAGCGGATCTGAACTTGAGGCAAAGGAGATGGCTCGAGTTGATCAAGGACTATGACCTAGGCATAAATTATCACCCGGGGAAAGCCAACGTAGTTGCAGACGCGCTGAGTCGGAAAGCTCATTGCAATAGTCTCACACTAAGCAATGAACAACCTGAGTTGTATAAGGAATTTCAACGCCTCAACCTGGAGTTGGTGGAGTATGGTTGTGTTGCAGCCGTGGAAGCAAAGTCGACGTTGAAAGACCAAATTCTTGCAGCCCAAGCTGAAGACAAGGAAGTCCAGGAATTTAAGCGCAGCATAGAGAAAGGGGGAACCTCGGAGTACAACATGGATGAAAATGGAGTGGTTAGGCGTGGACAGCGAATATACATCCCCAAAGATGAAAAGGTCAAGAACCTGATTCTGAAAGAAGCCCATGAAACATTGTACTCAATTCATCCCGGTAGTACCAAGATGTATCAAGATTTAAGGAAGGATTTTTGGTGGGCAAGCATGAAGCGTGATGTAGCTGAATACGTGGCGCTCTGTGATGTGTGTCAGCGAGTGAAGGCTGAGCACCAAAGGCCAGCCGGCCTACTACAGCCATTACAAATCCCGGAATGGAAATGGGACGATGTTGGAATGGATTTCATCACTGGTTTGCCAAGGTCACAGCGAGGCAATGATTCAATATGGGTTGTAGTGGATCGGTTGACAAAGGTAGCACACTTTATACCCGTGAAAACCACTGACAAAGGAACCAAGCTAGCTGAATTGTATTTCTCTCGGATTGTTTGCTTGCATGGTGTGCCAAAACGGATAGTTTCGGACCGAGGTGCCCAGTTCATCTCACATTTTTGGAAACGGTTGCAGCAAGCAATGGGAACCAACCTAGCTTTTAGCACTGCTTATCACCCGCAAACTGGAGGACAAACTGAGAGGGTGAACCAAATTCTAGAGGACATGTTAAGAGCGTGTGTGCTGTCCCATGGACCAAGCTGGGAAAATTGCTTGCCATATGCTGAGTTTTCTTACAACAACAGCTACCAAGCAAGCCTACAAATGTCACCATTTGAGGCTCTCTATGGGAGGAAATGTAGGACGCCTCTAAACTGGTCACAAGTTGGTGAGAGACACGTGTTTGGCCAGCTTCGATCAATGAAGCGGAAGAGCAAGTTCGGTTGATTAGAGAAAGATTGAAGGAGGCCCAATCAAGACAAAAGAGCTATGCTAACCAAAGGAGACGTGAGCTGAAGTTCAGACCTAATGACTTCGTATATCTCAAAGTGACGCCGCTCCGAGGTACCCACAGGTTTCAAGTCAAGGGAAAATTAGCACCACGGTACGTTGGACCGTATAGGGTGCTTGCAAGAGTAGGAGAAGTGGCCTATAGGTTGGACCTGCCACCCGAGCTATCTGAAGTGCACAATGTCTTCCATGTATCACAGTTAAAGAAGTGCCTCAGAGTGCCCACTGAGGTTGCGCCGGTAGGAAGCATCGAACTACAACAAGACCTCACGTACAAAGAGCACCCAATCCGCATAATAGAAGAAGCTGAGCGGCGGACAAGGAACAAGACAATCAAGATGTGCAAAGTACAGTGGAGTAACCACACAGTGGATGAGGCAACCTGGGAGCGTGAAGACCGTCTTCGAAGCGAGTTTCCCTATCTCTTCACCGAGCCGGCCGAATCTCGGGGACGAGATTCATTTTAAGGGGGGTAGGTTTTGTAACAGCCCACTTTGGATCTTTGGTGCATAAAACTGTTTTCCCATCTGCATGCTCTTCATATCATCTTTCATGCATGAAAAACCCAGCCTTGCCCCGAAGTTTCTTTCGGTTGGTAGCATGCTGCCCCTATCGGACCATCCTCTTGGGGATTGGACGGTCCGGATGCTCCCCATCGGACCAGCCGCCTCCCGATCGGACCAGCCGCCTCCCGATCGGACCTCGCGCCCGCGCCCTTGCCGCGCCCACGCCCTCGCCTGTTTCTCTCTCTCGAGTCCGTGCCCTTTCTCGCGAGCCCGCGCCCGCGCTCCCTCTCTCCCGAGCTCGCGCCCGCGCCCTTTCTCGCGAGCCCGCGCCCGCGCTCCCTCTCTCCCGAGCTCGCGCCCGCGCCCTCTCTCGCGAGCCCGCGCCAGTCAGCTGGCTTTTTACTCCGCCTATGTTGTCATCGGCTTCTAGCCGATGCTCATGTATGCGAATACTATCGGCAATCGGCCGGTTTGCTTCTCACTTATAACATCATCGGTTTGTATCAATCTGTATCGGCCGATTGGTTTCGGTGTCAACCCAGAGATAGTCCTTAGGCGTGAATCGTTGATACGTGATGCTATCGGCTGTGCCCTGTCCTCCATCGTCCAAACGAGATCACGCCAGGATCTCTCTCCGCCCGTGCGGCTCGGCCAGGTGGCTTCCTCTGCGCGCCCTAGACCACGTGAGAGGGAGAGGCAGAGCCGCCTTGGGACCTCGCGAGATACCCCGACAACCTCAGCAGCGCCCTGCCCTGTCCCATCTGTCTGCTGCACGCTTGCCCGTGCACACGCCTTCGCGAGACCGTGGAGCAGAGCAGCGCCCCTCCCCTCTCCTCTCCTTCCCTGCCTTCCTTTTAACCAAGCCTATGCCCTCCTGCCTCCCCAGCTCGCCCTCTTTCTCACCTGCCAAGAACCCAAAGGATTGTCCCTTGGTTCGCTGAGGACGTGAGGTGCCGCCCACGGCGCCGGCGAGCACACGCTTTTCGTCTGAGAGCTCCGGTGAGTTTTACCTTGTCTCAGCTGTGTCGCCACGCGTTCTTGCTCGACCTAACTCCGTTTTCGCCCTCGGCAAGCAGCAAGCACCGCAGCCTCATCGTCTTTTGCAACGCCGACCGGTGTGCCGCCGTGACCCCTGCAGCCGCTAATCTGCGCCCTGGTGAGTTAGCGCTGTCCTGGCGGTATCACCACCTTCCATTCACTCTTTGAACTCATCACAGTGCTTGACTGCAGCCTCCATCGCGAGCACCCCTTTTGCCGAGCCGATCACCGCCTCAACATTGCTCCCTACCGCCTGCACTCCTCGGTGAGCTTCTGTTTCTGCATGTACCTCCTTTTTATTCCTGGGAGACCACTTGTTCTCCCCACGTCCTTGGCTTGGCCTGTCATGCCATTCCTTGCCATCCGCCCAAGCATCACCACCGTGGCCATATGTGTGGATGAGGCTCGATCGGAGCATGGCCGCTTGTGGTAGAGCCCTTCGATCTTGCATGCAGGACCCCTAGAGCTTCCTCGTGCCCTGCATGCGCTAGCCATGCACTCGGGCATGAGAGACAGAGGTAGACAAGCCGTGCATTAGCTTGGCCTTCACCGAGCACCTTAGGTGCGCTTGTGTTGAGTGAGTAGCAGCCACCCCATCAGCCCAAGCAAGCCAGGTTGGCCTCACTAGCTTTAGAAACGGGATAAAACCACGAGTAGAGCAGCTGCTGTCGTTTTCCTGTTTTTGTCGGTCATCGTTAACGAGCGAAGACGTGTAGTTTTGCGCGTACGAAGACATCGTTTTTGGACCAAGGCGTTCGCCCGCTACCGAAGCCTTCCATAGGTTACACTTGTAACATCCAGTGACTCCTAGGGCCCTAGAACCCTCCACGCCCCCAAATGCCTTAGGTTAAAACTTCACGCCCGGTGGACTTCACGTGTTAGGCCGTTTTAGTGACGTGTGAGCGTGTGTGACTAATGTCCTAGCGAGTTGGAGAATATCCACTTTTGGGAGTTGTCCTTAGGTTTCACAGCAGCACACATGTAGGTTTCGTACCATAAAAATGCCCTAGAACCGAAAACGTCTCAAATAGACCACCCGTTAAGTCGGTAGAATGTTTTCAGCCGTTTCTGCTGTTCGGTCGAGCGAAACGCTGTTTCTCATTTATTTTCCGATTTTAGGACAGAGCAGACTTCGTTTAGCCGTATCTCCTCTTAACAAACTCGGATTCAAGCGATTCTTTTTTCCTAAATTCATCTAAAATCATGCACTTGCATATTCTGCAAAAATATTCGTACTTCCTGTACTGTTAAATTTTGCCGTTGTTTTCATTGCATTCGTTTGGCATTCTCGTAGAACACGACGTCGTTGACAGCCGGTTTGTGGAAGGATCAGAAGAGTTCCAAGAAGTCCAGGAACAAGGCAAGCACCCCCTTGATCAATTGCTCCTATATTTCAAACTTACAAACTATATTGATTGCAAACTATTATGCATGCGATGTTTTTACTTGAAAATGTGTGGGATTCTTGGGTAGTTAACCTCTTGTTGCATATGCCCTATCCTTGTTACTTGAGTATCATGAATTCCTTGTCACTTATGTTGCCACTGAAATTTGGGTTCATGTGGTTGGGAAGATGTCAATAGGTATGCTTAGTTTTGCTTTTAATCAAGGCTACTTGTTACTTGATTTTGGGATGTTGAGAAAAAGAAGCATTTGCGAAATTATGGAAATGAACAGTGGGTATTCTTCCCCTGTGCTCTTGGTGGAAAACAAAAAACTGAAAACAAGCTTTTGGACTTGGGCGAGTGGATGTAGTGTTCGGTGCCTTGTTGTGGTATCGATTAGGTGGTTGTCTCGCCCGGGTCACTAAAGGACCGATTTCTATGGTGTAGCTAGAACCAAGAAGCACAGTGCAAACCAACATGTGGCTTCTGATGGGGAGTTCCTAGCTTAGTATATTGGTTGATACCTAGCAATAGACCCGCCGGTGGTAGTAGTAGGTCATTTTTGTTGACATTGGGATAGTGCGGGGTATGGTTGTTGTCCATAGCTCGAAGGTACCTTGATTATTGTTCAGGGTGACCAGCACATTGTATGAGCCTTGGGGATTTTGGGAGGCCTCCCAACTCCCTAGGGATGGATCATAAGCGCGGGATATTGGCTAGGTCAACGGTGGAAAGGCTTTGTCATTGATGGTGTGAGCCTCCTGTGTGGTTAGCTCATGTTATCCTTGTCATGTGGGTACAGTTGTACACACTCTCGAGAGTTAAAACTATTCGAATAGCCGTGTCCTCGGTTATGGACGACTTGGGAAATTCTCCACCGTAGTAGTTTTAATTTTTTGGGAACTGGTTTTGGGGAAAGATCTTGGTGCGAAACGGGAGTTCGCTGGGATGGTTGTGGCAGCGTGTTGCCACTGTTGGCTGGCATGGGCAGGGAGCCCATATGGTTGGAAACGCTTGGGGGTTGATGCTTATATACTTATTTGCTGTGCTAGCTTGTTTTACCAAAAATTTCGTTACAAAACCGCAATGTTTTTCGCTATGTATATTATGAATTATGCAAACTGCAGGACCTGAACCATTCCTTGTTTACCTTCGCATATTATGGAATACCATTGCAACACTATAAGTCTTGCGGAGTACGTATTGTACTCACACACGCTTGTGTGACTTTTTTTTTTTTAGAGATGGTTGAGGAGGACCCGACAATCGGGTACTTCTATGCAGCGGGTTTTGGAGACGACGACGACGGTGCTTACTAGGGCTTACCGGTTGTTGCCCTGTGGGCGGGCAGAGGCATACTTGCTGGTTTTTGATGCCTCTATTATCTTGTTTCCGCTGTTGAACTCTTTGTTAATTTGCTGTTTCTATTTGGCCGGTCGGCCTCTATGTAACCGCTAAAGTCTAGACTCTTGTTACGACTTATGTTTGGTCCGCTGTGAGCTGGACCTGTGATGTATGGATTATGATGCCAATGTTGAATGTGTGGTGCTAGCCATTGATCGTGGGACTAGCAACGGTACACACATAGGGTTTCGGGGTCAAAACCCGGGTCCGACACAACGCCGAAGGAATCATCGGCGTACACGGCGTCACCTCTCTCTCTCAATGGCTTCACCTCTCTCCCTCTCCAGCAAGCCGTTTCCACGGTCCCTCTGCAACGACCATATCCCCCAGCCATCCCACCTACACTCCGGCCACGGTGGCCTCCTCCACTGGCCCTTCTGGCGCGACCCATCGCATTCTCGTGAAGGTTATTCATAACTTTGAGAAATTTTGGCTGATTCTGATCTACGATAGGTGTCACAAACTGATTCTGGGTTCAAGTAGGCTGCAGAAAAGGAAGTAGTGCCTGTACGATACGCCAGTTTTTGTTTGAAAATGTAGACACAGAAGACTAGAAATCAATTAAGCTTGTGACTTTTTCTTTATACTATATCCTTCTTCTATGCTATGACAAGTAAGAGGGGTTTTTTTTCTGTCAGATTTTGGGGTTCCGAAAATTCAGAATAAATAGAGAAATTAGTTAATTCATACTTGAGTGGTAGTTAAGATAACATAAAAGTGGGTGTAAATTAGAAGTCCCCTCAAATAAAACATATTTACATATGCTATGTAGATAGCAGTGCTCGCAAATTTCCTTCCTTTCCATTTGACATCTCTTGACATGGGATCAAGGAATTCAGCCTAATGCTCCATACAAAACGACACCGGATTTTAGAAAGAGAAGGATATTTAACACTGTCAGTGATATGCCCTAGAGGCAATCATAGAGATGATTGTATCACAATACTATATTATGAATTTATGATAAAGTGTTTCCTTTGAGATAGTTAACCTATTATGATCAATAGTATTTGGCTTATCATAAGACTCTTTATGTGATATTGTTACTATTTCTAATGATTCTGATTATATATTATATATGGAAAATATGTGATTTTAAGATTGCCTATGTTGTTGATTGATGATATGTCTTCGTGGATCATAAATATAAGATAAAATGAAAATAATGTGGACATGTTGGAGAACATGTTTTTGGATGAACCCCAACATGAGATACTGCAGAGATTTAATATTACTGTTCCCATCAGTATGGTCTCAAGTAGTGTTAGTGTAGAACTCTTGTACCAGAGATTAATTATGGTTATTTTCTTATATGTGTATGTGCTATTTAAAGGGCTTGCACATGCTACTCCGTAACTGGATAGTTATAAAAGTAGTCCCTATGGGTTTGCTATGAAACAATGTAGTAAGGATGTGAATAATCAAGATGGGATTTGCCCCCCAGTGTAATGGGAGAGATATCTCTGGCCCATCGATAGTAATGGACTACCGAGTGCATGGCCATGCCCGAGTGATTGAAGGAGTCCAATACGCGTTTGAGTACTCATCACTGAATCGGTGAATGATTGAGCTAATGCAAGGATAACAGCACTTCTCGCCTTGCGCTTACTCGATTCGTTAAATGGCAAAGGGGTTCGTACATGTAATACTATAGGTCAGCCGATATGATCTTTTGTGTGCACGTGGGTCAATAATGCCTTGCTAGACACGCTATTGGACACGTGACAAAAAGTGTTGTTTCGGTTTGTACCGGAGTGCACATGACCTTGGGTCTCACACTTAACAGGTTGGAATGGGAGAAGAACTGTTGGGATGGAGATCCGAATATGGTTTAGTTTGGATTGTGATCCAAATAGAGTTCCTAAATAGGCCTACGAGGCCCAGTTAGAGCTTCTATTTTATATTTCAAGGGGAGACGCGTCTCCGTACGAAGAAAACCCTAGCCGCACCTCCACGTCCCACGAGCTAACACCATAGCCGACACGGGTGCTAGCATTCTTGCGCACCACCTGGACGTGTTGGGTAGAGACGCGTCTTCTCTTGCGTTGCGGCATTGGGTCGGCGGGAAACGTGGGAAGGCGATCGTGGTGGAGGAGGAGACGCTCGATCAGAAGAAGAGATGATCAGGTTGAGCAGATCGACTACTTCCACTATGTCAGCGCGCGCTTCGTCGGATTGGGCTCTCCGACTCTGCTTTCGCTGCTCTCTGCGTGTTCGAGTGGTAAAGATCCATGATCTTTTACTTGCATAGTTTCCTGGTTTACGCGGTAGAAAATTTGTTTTGCACTATCTAGCCTACCCATAGCTTGAGTGGTATCAGAGCTCTTCATGGATAGTTTATGATCTCGATAGTCACACATAGTTGATGATGTGGTAGTAGTCGGATGTATCTATTACAGTCTAGAATTGATCGGACATGTGATGTTGCCGATAGGTACAAAGGGTTGATGAGGATCAATCGGTTGGGGTTGGTTGAGTTCGCCACGATATTGTTTGGTGTTCATCTAAGCCCTGTGCTAATGGGACGAGTCCTTGAGATTGTCTTCGGATGGCCTAATTTGATTATTCCGGTAAGGTTCTTCTATAGTGCTAATGGGAACCGAATCCTTAAGATTTGTCTCAGATGGCCTAATTTGATTATCGCGGTAAGGTTTCTTCTATACAACTAATGGGAAAAATAAGTCCTTAAAGAATGTCTCAGATGGCTAATTTGATTATGTAGATAATAGTTTTTTGGACTCTGTGGATTCTATGAGGTTTTCAGGGCATCAGTGTGTTGCCCCTTAGATTCGTTTGGGTTTAATGTCGTTAGATAGAATGCGATTCTACGGCTAAACTTGTTTTTTGGCAAGAGCAATGATGTGAATGGTACTGGCTCTTTTGTATGTGTGTGATTCATGTAATATTCTTTTAATGGCCTGTTGAGTCATGCTTATTTCAGCTCGTTGGTTGTCCTTATTGTAAGATGACCTGCGTGTCGATATTTGAACCATTTATGTAATCTTCTATTTCTATGCTATCATTGGGTAGTTTAGGCTTAGTTTTGAGGATTGTATCAAGCATATGATTGGTCCAATGAGTTATGTGGAGGATGGACGATCATCTACATACGAATAAGATGTGGATTTTATTGGGCATGTTATTTCATATTTGCATGCATTTTATTTGTGCTTTTTATTCTATCTTAATTTCATGGCAATTAACTATATGTGATCTTGTGACATGATAGGATGGGATCCTCAGAAAATTACGTAGTACTGATGCCCTTCCATTGTTGCACTCTATCAAGATTGGACAATATTGACGTGGAGGGTCCTCCAAAGCAGGGTGCCAACTGGATTATCACATAAGAATAAGATATGATGTCCGACTCTAATGAGCGGAAACCTTTTTGTTTACCTACACAAGGTTATCAAAACAGTTTTGGACCTTGGGGGCAATAGGTTGGGGCCGGGACATAGAGGTGTTACCACCAAAAAGAGGTCAACATAGGATGTGATTAACAAGGTGTTGCTTTACCTGTTTCACCTAGTTCTCTAGCTTGTGGATGCCAAAACTCACTCGGCGATTGGTTTAAGTGTGGATCTTGAACCACTAATGTGCAGTTGAGGAACTTTGGTACAAAACAACATATGGGAGTATCTTTTGTTAAATGTTTTAATGGAAGATAAATATAAACATAGTGGCTAAATCTTTGCATATGTTTTTCGTTGTAGATCATGGTCAGCTAAGCATATCTAGTTTTACTTTGTGGTCCTACTTGAAAAAGAAAAGTTTACATGGAACAAATTTTATGGATTGGTATGTATCTGAGAATGTTTCTCAAGGAAGAGCAACAAAGAGTTGTGCTTGCAAACTCTTATCCCCAGGGACCTATGCAGACGGATACTGCTTGCTGCAACGTAGAGAGAGTAAGAGGCGACAGAATGAATATCTGGATATGGTTGTCTCATGCTTGACTACAATATGTCCCCTGAGCTTAGAAGCAATATGAGCATTGGGAATGCTTAGCATTATCTAGACACCAGAAGTTTTAGAACCAGCAAGGACTGAGAGGTTCACACTTCAAATCATTGTTTGCGTGCAGCTTGCAGA
>RYFJ01003132.1:0-77285 GCA_003991445.1 Oryza meyeriana var. granulata | reverse complement strand
GGCAGATAGTTTCGGCACCGAGCACTTGCATGTCCATCTTCTTCAGCACATACTCTGCACAAACTCTTTTTGCAGTAGATTCCGCGCATTGCCTGTGTCGACACACAATATTCCAAATCTGTGTTCTTTGTTTGTGCCTTGAGGTGAGGCACAGTGTCTCTTTAGGTTCTTTTTTACTTCATCTGCAGAGTACTTCGTTCAATATTAGTGTGCCAAAGAAAAGATTATGTCGTCATGACGGCCCATTGCTCGAAACCGATCTCTAAAATACTTGCATTTGCCAGCAAGATTAAATTTAACTAGCCAATAAGTGGAGCCCTCGAAACACCACGCATCCACCCAGTTATAAATCTCTGCCAAATTTGTTCATTATGCCAAATCGAGAATCATCTTGTCATACAAACAATGCCCATTTCTCATTTGACCATTCTCAACCATCTCTGAGAAAATTTTCTCTAACTGATGGATACAGGACCTTCTTTCAATATGAATCCGCACTGATAGAGGTCCAAGAGCTTTGGAGCCTCATCCCCTCCAAGATAGCTGCTCTGAAAACTGTCATCTGTTATTTAGAGTCAGCTCATCCCAACCTTCTCCAAAGCTCATTGAATTTCTTCTCTTGTCTGGGCGCAAAGCCTCTTTGAAAGATCCATAAGTTCTTATTCTTAAACTGTCTGTAGAAATTTACACCCATATGACTATGCACCATCTGCTTTGACATCAGACCACCGTTGGTTGGTATCGCCTTCTCAACACATCCATATCTCAATTCTTAAATTGCACGCAGCAATCCAGCGTGACGGTTCATGTATGAGCATACTTCTGGTCTCATCCGGTACAACTGCAGACTTAACCCTTTCTAGAAACCATTACCAGAGCTAAATCAGTGTTCTCAACTTCTCAAACAAAAGCAAAAGCCACCGGTAGAACTTGATGTTTCCATCACTCCAATTTGTTAAGATCTGTTTGTTTGTATTTTCCGATCATAAAGTCCCATCGATGCAGAAGGATAGGACGACAATGACAACATGCCTTGAATGCAAGCACCTAATGAAAAATACTCTTTGCAACACATTTATTACCGATGTTCAATTTGATGGAAAAGACTTCAGTCGTAGCACGTCTTTGGATTCTTCTAAATAAGAACCCCCCCCCCATAACAGACGAGACAAATTATCATAGGATGCTTAAATGTGCCAACATCTCATCTCTACAACCTTCTGTTTGCCCTCCCAAAGCTTTACCAATAGCTAAATTGTGTATTTGAATTATCTCTTCAAAGTCTAACAAGTTAATCTTGTTCGTACCCAGATTCTGTGACAATATGGGAGTATATCTCTGTACAACAAATGCAGATGTATGGTTTCGTTGATATTTTTCAATAGCCGGGTAAGTAAACATGAATGCTTAGTCACGATTGAAACTTGCCCCAATATCTTTTCATTATTCTTGAATGCGGTGGCACCCGCTAGGACACCCACTTTCAATGTACTTCACTTTCATACACGATTTCTTGACTTCACGACCAGAACTCGCTCTGAATGACCCCATTGTTTTATGCTCTTAATCTTACATATGCGTAACTTAGCCCTGCGGAGTGATCATTATTCTCCTTATACTCCCATGGCACATGATGTCGCTTCGAGATAGCAAGCCCACGAAAATCATCGTGCTCATTCACAGGGCATCACGTTGTCCCACAGATGAATCACATGCTCTGCTTGCTCGTTTTCAAATCTCTCTCTATCCATTTCTCGACGATGGTTTTGATTTATTCTCCCTCGATTTGTCACACCTGTTGGCATCTATCTTTTTTATTCCCTCCTTTCATTCTTCCATTGTTTTCGCTATTCATCTTCCGCCTACTTGACCTCATCATCTTGCACGGCAATTCACCGCATGTTATCTTTCTTATAGAACCGAGACAAGTATGGCCCATGGCCAATCACGTTGGAAATGCATTCTCCACATACCATCTCCAAGTGGTAGCTGCCAATCACCGGCATCAGTTCCCAAAAAAAACCTTCAGCATGCAACGACTGACACACATAACAAGGTTATGCCTGAGCTCGGGGTTCGTTTACGTCGAAACCTTCGCAGCAGCCATTTACATTGACCCAAAATTCTTCTCAGTGGTTCTATCAACCCGTAGGCCGTCCTGATCTACACCGTCTGACCATATCAGACGATCGGGGAAATCCTCACGGCGGAATTCGGGAGACCCCCCTTTAGTTCGGCCAGGGAGCTTTCTCAGGTGTACGACGGCGTTGAGAAACGAAAACAAATGCACACAGAGAGCGAGAGGATTTATACAGGTTCAGGCCGCCGGAGCGTAATACCCTACGTCCTGTGTGTATGCTATGTGGGAGAAGTGTACGTTGTACAAGTGTACCCGGAGCTCGAAGCGTAACCGGAGAATTGGGAGAAGAACAAAAGGTGCTTTTGTCTATTGCTCGAGCTTGTGCTGATTCCCCCTCCTCATCTGCGCATGGATCCTCCTTTATGAGCTCGGGAGCCACAGGCCGGTACGCGGAGGAATATTTCCGGTGAGCTCTCCTGTGCGCCCCTCCGCTGCGACGCCCACGCCGGAGTTGGTGGAGCGTCCCGTCCCTGTCCGCCTGTGACACCCACGCCGGAGTTGTGCAGCACGGCGTAGGTCGCCTCGGAGAGCAGCCGCTGCAGGCGGCTAAAGTCGTGCGAATGTGACCGAGCATACGTAACTGCCAGAGCGTGGAGAAAGGAGCTCTCTCAGTCAAAAAGTCTTCTGACTGCTCAGGTCTCGTCGGCGTGGACAGGTGACGCGCCCTAAAGAAGTCACCACGCCGTCGGCTCACCATAAATGCAGTGGTGGGTTGTGATGGCCACTCGAGCCGGCTCGCGCCCGGCGCCGCGCGCCGTGAGCGCCGAGGCCGAGCGTCCCGGCCCCGGCAGCGCCCGCAGCCTCAGGCGCTTAGAGAAAAACCACGATGCCAGTTGTTTTTTGCACAGAAAGTGGCCCCGGGCTGATATGGCCGAGCCCTTATGTTCCCGAGAATGTGACCCCCATTCCCGTTTCGCCGACAGCGGCCCCTGGCCTGTTGCTCGACCGGGGCTTAATCCGCAAGAACAGGGCCATATCTCGGGGAAACGAAAAGGCCGGGACCCACCAGGCTTAGCAGGGAACGAGGCGACCCGTCGTAATGCGCGGATAAGACGTGGCGAGGGGATCTTCCACTTCCGTCCCAATCGAGGCCGTAATGCGGAGTCGAAGGGCGCTCCACGGTTCTCCGAGACTATTAAGCAGCAGCGTACGGTAGCCGCTTCTCCCATTGCTGTGGGACTGCCATTGCTTAAGCTGTTTCTTGCGCCCAGAGCTCAGGGCTTCCGCCCGCGCGCGCTTCTCCCTGCTTGCTCTTTCCTTCTCCGCTCCCGTCGCCGTATCACGATGCCGCGCGCCGCGCGTGTAGCGCCGCTGGACGGGGGCGTTCCGCCGTCGCGCCTGATGACGACGCTGGATGGAGCGGGTGAAGAGGATGATGCGGCCGCCACGCGTGGAGGGCGGCCCCCGGAGGTGCGCCCTGCGAGTCGAGCCGGCGCCGCGAGGGCCAACGAAGATAGTACTTCGTCGACTACGGTCGGCGGCTTGTCCGCCGTTCTCCGATTTCTTTTCCAGGTGCTGGACTACGAGGTGCAAATGATCTGCCATCTGACCCCAACGCCGTGATGGTGCTGGGATTTTCGCGCACTTGTGCCGAGATGTTTGTGGGTGTGATGCCCTCGGTGGATCTTTTCCGGCGTTACTTCACATGAAGAGCGCGCCGAAGAACAAGCCACGACCTGCCGGAGCGGTAGGTTGTGTGTACTTCCACGGCCGCCCCGGCGTCGAGTTCATCCCGATGGCGCTGCGAAACAAATGGGATTTATGGCGCCAGAACTGGTTACATCGGCGTTGATGCCAACGACCGCTCCGGCTGCCGACCGAGACGGCCCAGAAGGTGAAAGAGCTGACCGAGCCACCGCCGGAAGACGCGCGGGCGCCAGTGTTGGCGCAGTCGCTGCCTGGCGGCGGGGGTTAAATGCGTACATGGTCGTCGGTGACTTCCTCAGCCGGCGACTGGCGCCGCTTCACAGGAGGCCCCGGCCTGTTGGCTGTACACTGGGTCCAAGGATCTCTCCAGACCCATCCCGACGACCTGAAGTAAGGCGACGATGGGCCTGTTAATGGCGTCGGCGCTGGAAGAGGGGCGCGGCGGACCGCGCGCTCCCGAGCGCGTGACGCCGCTTATGCAGCGACCGCGTCGGGTGAGGATCCAGAAGGATCTCCCGCGATTCGACGCCGTGGGCATCTTGTTTCACAGATCACCCCCAAGATCGTCGAGGTACCCGACGTCTCGGAGGGAGCAGATGTCCGGCTGAAGCGCCGGTGCCGTCGAAGAAGGAGGGGAAGCGACCGGCGGGCCCGATCCAGGACTCGCGGCGGCCAAAGAAGGCGAAGGTCGTTGCTCCGGTGACCGTCATCCCGGCCGCTACCTCTCCGAGCCGCGCGAGCCCGGGAGGACCGGGACTGCCATGGCGGCCACCGCTTGCGTGGCGCCGGCAGGCGTTGCTCGGCCGTGCCCCAGAGCCACGGGAGGCGACTCCGGCCCCCGGCCGGGTCAACGGAGGTCCCGGACGCGGGGGCATCATTGAGCTGGCGTCGGAAACGCCAGAAGCACCGGCCACCGTCGCCGTCTCGGGCGCGCCGGTAGGAAGACAGGATCCGCGGCGGGAGCCTGCTGTCCTTGAGTCCCAAGCCGTGGAGCTTCAAAGGGCCCCAGGCTAGGTAAACGCTTCGACCCCATTGGTTCTTCTATCTAGCACATTCCCTCATGCGTTTATCGATCTGATTCTTACCGGCTGGTTTCGGCCTTACAGGAAGGCCAGGGCCGATGACGGCGCCGCCGCCCCGACCGGGGCGGTGCAGTGGACGCGCGACGGCTCCGCCGCGTCCCGCCACGCCCCCCATCGCGGGCACGGTGGTGGATATGGAGGTCGCGGCGGCCGCGCGGAGCGGGCCTCCGCGGACCAAGTGCGTCCCCGCTGCGGAGGGAGAGAGACGCCGGGGCCCGCCGTGTCCCGCGGGGGGAGCGGGCCCTGGTCCTTTTGCTGCGCCGCGACCAGGCGCTGCGCGCAGGCCCGAGACACTGCACGCCGCGCTGGGGCAACTAGTCGTCCGCCGGCGAGTACAGGTGGCGGCCCGCCGCGAGCAGCGCGAGTCCGCTCGGCTCCGGCGGAGCTCGAGAGGGCAGGCGCGATCACGGTGCAGCGGAGAGTCTCGTCTTCCGTACGATTGCCACTGAAATCCTTGTGTCGACCCGCCGTCAGGAAATCGAGGCGGCGGAGGGGCGCATCGCCCAATTGGAAATTGCCGCCAAGATCGCCGCCGACGAGGCCTCCCGCGCCCGGTCCGAGGCGAAGGCGCGGGAAAGGAGATGACTTCCCGGGAGGACCGTCTCCGGGGCGAGGAGGCCGATCTTGCGGCCCGGGAGCGCGAGGTCAGCGCGCGGGAGTAGCCGTGGCGGTGAATGAGGAGCCGCCAAGCTTTCCAACGCCATGGCCCAGGACAGCGCATGGCGCCTCCGGGACCAGGAGAAGAGGCTGGCGACCTGGGAAGAAAGCCTTGCAGCATGGGAGTCCGACCGCCGACGAGAGGCGAGCAGGCGAAGATGCTGGCCGCCGACCTAGACGCCAAAGCCGAGGCCCTCGGGACACGAGAGGCGATTCTCGAGGAGAAAGAGGACTCCTTGGCTCGGCGGGAGCGGCGGTGAAGGCTGCCGAGGCCCGGCAGGCGGAGAAGGAGGTCTCCTGGAAACGCACGGCCGACCTTGAGGCCGTGGCGCGCGGGGCCGCCGTGCGGGCCGTGTCAAGCGGCTCCCCTCATCGCAGGCGCGGCCAGCTCAACCGAGGAGCTGGCCAGGGCGGAGGGACGGCTGAGATTTGTGCAAGGTAGCCTCGCCCTCCGAAAGAATCTCGACGACGAGGTTGCAGCTTGCCTGGGCGGTACAGCTCCGATGTCCGGGGTGTCTCAAACGCATCGGCGTCCGGCACCTCCGCAGAGGACCGACCTACCCAGGGGTCGGTCAGGCGCTGGTGGAGTCGGCGACTTGCTGGATACGCTGGACCTGCTCCCCCAGCAAATTCATGAAGTCCTGGAGAAGGAGGAACAGAGCTTGCCTCGCGGGTGGCGGAGTACGTCCTTGGCTGCTACCGGGCTCGAGACGCGAAGTTTCCCTGGCCCCGGTGCTGGAGGATTCCCCACCGATGGGGAAGAGGAGGCTCGGAAGGCCGTGGCCGACGCTGCTGCGACGGTGGCCAGATTCTTTAACCGGGGGGAACACCCGGAGAAGCCAGGGACCGACGATTCCGCGCGAAGAGACCGGGCCCGAGGAGTGACCTTCCCCCGTGCGGCGACGGCTGTGGTCCTCCGCGCATGCTTGTATTTTGACTTCACCTGTTTTGTACAAAGAAAGACATCCGTGTGTGTATATAACAATGTTTGTGTTTTCGCACCTTGGATGATTGCGTCGCCTGCTCCGGGATTTCAGCCAGTTGACTCGGAAGGTCCGATCCGTGAGGGGACGGTCCGAATTTAAGCATTCGGTCGGGATGTCTTGGGGCAACCGCTAGACCGGTCACCGGCCCGGATCTGCTCCCGCCACGTGGGGGATGTTCCGGGGTTGGCCCCGTAGACGCTGCATAGGTTAGGTACGGCCCAAGTGTTAAGCTCGTGCCCTTTGGCTCGCCGGAGCCTCTTGGAGACCGACCTCGACCGGGCACGGGTCGCCGGGTAGCGAAACACCCGGCACCTTGGCGGTGGCAGGGGAGAGCTGGCCGGCCGGGCACCGCTGCCCGCCCCGGGAATCTAAGCTGGCCCGACGGGGCGCTGCCCGAGACCCCGGGCATCGGCAGTGTCCGGGGCACGGTCCACGACCCGGTCACCAGGCCATGGTAACCGGGGCGGCACTGACCCAGCAGCCCATATGCGCGGCTTCGGCAAATCCCACTTGCTCCCGGGGCCGAGGAAGAGCGAAACGCGTGGTCGTAGAAAAGAGAAAAGATAGACAGCCGAACAAGCGTAAAGTTGAATGAGGTGCGTATCTGGAGGTTGACGTCAGCACCTGCCGGGGCACCTCGGGTAGGGGTTACTGCCAGCTCTATGCTCGGCCTGGGAACCTCTCGGAGATGGTGCGCTCGCCTTCCCACTTAGCGCCCCGGGTCCCTGGGGCCTTCTCGGGGTGCTGTACGCCAAGCACCCTTCTTAACCCTTCCGGGGGAGATCTGGTCTGCACACGATGGACCGTGAGAGTATATGGCTCGTCCCCTTGTCTACTCCATGCTACGAGCCGTGGGGTCAACCACTTCCCGAAGGCATCCTCCCGGTCGCGACCGTGCAGAGGAGAGGGTTACGCACAAGCATTTCGCCCCCAACCTCCGGAAAGGACCGGTCCCGAAGCTAGCCAGGCAGGGCGTCGGAGCCGCAGGAGCGCGGGTCGACGATGCCCTGGACCTAGCATATCGGGGCTCGATCACCCGTCGGCAAGGGACTGATGACAATGCGCAGACCCCAACCGCCGCACGGGCGCGGCCCGGGTACACCCCCAAGGGATGGGGCACCCACGGGTGCAACACACGGAAAAGGACAAAGGGCAAGACTAAAGAGGATATTGAAAAAAGCTGTTTATATGAAATGTACACATATGGGGGCCCCCGGCCAGCGTTGAGTTTTGGAGGGAACCGACGCTGGCCCGAGCTCCCTACAACTTACGGGATATGTTTATGGATAAAACTTGCGAAGATGTTCGATATTCCAGGATTGGGAAGCGGGTCCCATCCTCCTGGCCCAGTCTTACCGAGCCGGTCGGAGACACCGATCACCAGGAAGGGGCCTTCCCACATGGGGGAAAGCTTATTCCTTCCGGCACGTGTAAGGACACGGCGGAGGACTAGGTCCCCGACCTGGAGTGATCGGGCCCGAACCTTACGCTGGTGATAGCGCTTAAGGCTCTGCTGGTAACGTGCGACTCGGAGCGAGGCGCGTCGTCTTCGCTCCTCGAGGAAGTCGAGGTTGTCAAGCTGCATGTTGTCGTGGTCGATGTTGTCGCTGTAGCGCTGTACCCGGGGGAGCCGAAGGTGAGTTCTGACGGCAGAACGGCCTCGGCCCCGTATACCAGGAAAAACGGGTCTCCCCGGTCGCCCGGCTCGGTGTGGTACGATTGGCCCACAAGACCGCTGGGAGCTCGTCGATCCACTTGACGCCGTGTTTCTTGAGGTCGTTGTAGGACCTTGTCTTGAGGCCCCGTAGGATCTCAGCGTTTGCCCTCTCGGCCTGCCCATTGCTGGTAGGGTGGGCAGGGGAGGCGAAGCAGAGCTTAATGCCGATGTCGGAAGCAGTATTCGCCGAAGAGCTCGCTCGTGAACTGCGTGCCGTTGTCGGTGATAATGCGGTTGGGGATCCCGAAGCGGCTGGTGATTCCCCGGATAAACTTGAGCGCTGAGTGCTTGTCGATGTCGATTACGGGGAACGCCTCCGGCCACTTCGTGAACTTGTCGATGGCGACATAGAGATGCCGATAACCCCCGACTGCCCGGGGAAAGGGGCCGAGGATATCGAGTCCCCAGACCGCGAAGGGCCAGGACAGGGGGATCATCTGGAGTGCTTGCGCCGGCTGGTGGCTCTGTTTGGCATGAAACTGGCACGCGCGGCAACGTTGGACGAGGTCGAACGCGTCCTGCAAGGCCGTGGGCCAATAAAATCCATGCCGGAAAGCCTTACCGACCAGGGATCGAAATGCGGCGTGACTGCCACACTCCCCTTCGTGGATGTCGGCGAGGATCTCGACTCCGGAGTCGCGCGGAACGCACTTGAGCAGGACGCTGTTGGCGCCACGCCGGTAGAGGTCCCCTTCTACCAGGACATAGCGCTTAGACAAGCGAGCGATCCTTTCTGCTTCCACGTCGTCTTCAGGGAGATGTGCTCGGAGAAGATATGCCCGGATTTCGTCCATCCAGGAGGGCGCGCTGGGTCCGGCCGCGAGGACCAAGTCCTGGGGCCGGGAGCGCGTGTCAGGCTCAGGCCCGGGCTCAGGGGTTGAGCCCGAGGTCCCGGATAAGCACGCCGAGGAGGTCTCGAGGGCTTCCTGGAAAATCCCCGAGGGGACAGGCGCCCGCGAGGAAGCCAGTCTTGAGAGCTCGTCGGCGGCTAGGTTGCGACTGCGAGGGACGTGGCGAAGCGTGAGGTCGTCGAAACGGCGCTCAAGCCTCCGCACTTCGTCCACGTATGCGGCCAATTGGGGGTCCAGGGTCTGGTACTCCCCGGACACCTGGTTGATGACGAGCTCGGAGTCGCCTTGCGCGCATAGCCGTCGCACCCGAGGGCGATCGCGGCCCGGAGGCCGGCGAGAAGGCCCTCGTACTCAGCCATGTTGTTGGTGGCCCCGAAGTTGAGGTGGACGACGAAGCGGAACTCGTCCCGGCGGGCGATACGAGGACGATCCCGGCCCCGGCGCTGGGGCGCAAGCCCGCCGGGCGCAGGAGCCGTCGAAGTTCATTATCCAGTGGAGGCGCAGGTCAGGCGGCAGCTCGGGGGCCGGGAACCGGCGTCCAGCACAGAGTCCGGCTCGGGCCCCGGGGTCCATTCCGCTAAAAAATCCGCCAGGACTTGGCTTTTGATGGCGTTGCGCGCTTGGAAGCGGAGGTCGAACTCAGCGAGCTCGACCGCCCACTTAGCGACGCGGCCGGTTCCCTCCCGGTTATGCAATATCTGCCCGAGGGGAAGGATGTGACTACGAATACCTTGTGCGCCTGGAAGTAATGGCGAAGTTTCCTGGACGCGATGAGAACAGCGTAGAGCATCTTTTGCGCCTGGGGATAGCGCGATTTGGCGTCACGGAGTACCTCGCTGACGAAGTACACCGGCTTCTGTTGTGTGTTTCCCGAAGCCGGCCCGACAAGGGCCGGGGGTCCGGGCTCAGCTCCCCCGGGAGGGAGCGAGCTCTCGCCTATGGGGACAGGTACGGAGCTGGGACATTGGGGCCCCGGGTGTAATGTTGGGATGGTCCCGGGCGCCGCGTTCCCGGGCTCGCACTCGCCTTGGCGAGGCTGCCCAGGTTCGGGCTCCGCGGTGGCGGGCCCGGGAGGTGAATCCCGGGTGGCCCGCCTGCTTGGCAAGGGGCGCTCGACGACGAGCGCCGCGCTTACCACCTGCGGGGTTGCCGCGATGTAGAGCAACAAGGGCTCGTCTGGTGCCGGTGCCACGAGGACAGGGGGCGTAGTCAGGTACCTCTTGAGCTCATCAAGGGCTTGATCCGCCTCATCCGTCCAGGCGAACTGCCCGGATTTCTTGAGAAGTTTGAATAGGGGGAGGGCACGCTCCCCAAGCCTGGAGATGAACCGACCTAGTGCGGCCA
The DNA here is from genome assembly GCA_003991445.1 of Oryza meyeriana var. granulata. NCBI lineage: Eukaryota > Viridiplantae > Streptophyta > Magnoliopsida > Poales > Poaceae > Oryza > Oryza meyeriana. Next base: position 66,861 of record RYFJ01003132.1, on the reverse strand, counting down.
CGCACCCGGTCAGCTTCTGGGCCTCCCGTAGCCTCGTCGGGGGGCGCATGCGGTCGATTGCCGCTATCTTCTCCGGGTTTGCCTCAATGCCGCGGCTGGACACGAGGAACCGAGGAGCTTGCCGCCGGGACCCCGAAGACGCACTTGTCCGGGTTCAGCTTCATCCTTGTGCATCGAAGGTTACTGAACGTCTCGGCCAGATCATGGAGCAGAGTGGCGCGGTCGCGCGACTTCAATACCAAATCGTCGACGTAGGCCTCCATGTTGCGACCAAGCTGCGATTCAAATGTTACACGGACAGCACGCTGGAAAGTGGAACAAGCATTCTTCAACCCGAAAGGCATGCACATATAACAGAAGGCCCCCTGGGGGGTAATAAAAGAAGTTTTTTCCTCATCCTCCTCTGCCATGCGGATCTGATGGTATCCTGCATAAGCATCAAGAAAGCACAAGAGGTCGCACCCCGCGGTGGAGTCGACTATCTGGTCTATGCGAGGCAGAGGGAATGGGTCTTTTGGGGCAAGCCTTGTTGAGGTCGGTGTAGTCTATGCACATTCGCAGCTTCCCGTTGGATTTGGGGACGACGACTGGGTTGGCCAGCCATTCCGGGTGGACGACCTCGCGGATGAAGCCGGCCAGCAGAAGTTTGTGGATCTCCTCTCGGACGAAGGCCTGGCGCTCTGGGGCCTGTCGTCGTACCTTCTGCCGCACCGGGCGCGAGCCCGCGCGGATGGCCAAGCGGTGCTCAATCACCCCCCTGGGGACCCCGGGCATGTCCGACGGTTGCCAGGCGAAGACGTCGGTGTTTGCCCGGAGGAAGGCGATGAGCGCGCTTTCCTATTTGTCGTCCAGCGAACCGCCAACCTTGACGGTCCGGGACGGGTCGTCGCCAAGGACTACCTCCTTGACTAGCTCCGCATCGGTGGCGACGATGCGCGGCTTGGGGGCGCGGCGTAGCGAAGGCCCCGCGCCCCCCGCCACGTCAGGAGCTGCAGGGGCGATGTCGGCCGCACGCTGCTCGGCGCACGAGGGCGGCTTTCACGTCCCCAAGAACTGTGATCGGGCCCGAGGGGCCTGGAGCTTCATGGTTAGGTACGCGTAGTGCGTAACAGCCATAAACTTCACCAACGCGGGGCGTCCAAGGACCGCGTTGTATGGGAGGTTGCACTCGGCAACGTCGAAAATGACGTGCTCGGTGCGGAAGTTGCCACGGTCACCGAAGGTGACGGGCAAAGAGACCTGGCCGAGAGGCCAAGTGAGGCCCTTCGTAATCCCGATGATGGGCAACGAGGGCGCGAGATTCGTCCCCGGGGCCTTGATCTTCTCAAAGACCTCGGGGGAAAGGATATTGAGGGCGGCGCCCCCGTCGACGAGGACGCGGCCCACCTTCACGTTGCATATGGTGGGGGAGACCGCCAGGGCGAGCTGTCCCTCCCCAGGTACCCGGGCTGGATGGTCCGTGGGGCCGAAGGTGATCGGAATATCCGACCACTTCAGCCTTCGGGACGCCGCCGGCCCCGGGGTCGCGGCTAACAGCTCGCGCTTCATGGCCTTGAAGCCACGGCGCGAGGAGTGAGCGTGTGCCCCGCCGTCAAGGGTGGCGATGACATTCTCGGGTTCTTGGAACTCGAGAGGGTGCTCCGGATTGGGAGCGGGCTTGTCCTGCTGCCGCTCCTGTTGGAACTTCTTAGTGCGCTCGGCCAGGTTCTGGACGGCGCGGCACTCCGTGAGGTCGTGGCGGTCCGTCTCGTGGACGGAGCACCATTTCCGGCCCGCAGCGGTGGCGGTGGCGCACGCTCAGCCTTCTGCCGTTTGCCGCCGTAGTCGTCTTGGCGGGCGGCGCGGCCCCGGGGGCCGCCAGACGCCGCCAAGGCGAAGTTCTCGGCGACCTCCTTGCCCTTCTGGCGCTTCCGCCTGTCCCGCCGCGCCGCGGAACGTGAGGCCTCGCCCTCTTCCCCAGGGTCCTCGGCGAGGACCTCAGGACGCGGCTTGTTCCACGCCCGGGCTTCCTCCTTGCGGGCGCAGTGGTCGGCAAGGCTGAACAGTTCCGCCGTGGTTTGGACGTCGCGGGTGCCCATCTTTTCGAGCATGCGCTGGTCGCGCACGCTCGAACGGAACGCATGGATAACCGCGTGGGGGGCGATGTGAGGGATTGTGTTGCGTACCTGGCTGAAACGCTGCAGGAAATGCCTCAACGCCTCACCCCTACTCTGACGTAGGGCGTGGAGGTCCGCTTCTGTCCCAGGGCGCGGGAAGGTGCCCTGGAAATTTGCCACAAACTGGTGGCAAAGGTTCTCCCACGAGCGGATGGATCCCTCGGGGAGGCTCATCATCCAGGAGCGAGCCTGGGCCTTGAGGGCGACGGGGGAAATAGTTCACCATCACCTTCTCGTCTCCGCCCGCCGCCGGATGGCAGTGGCATATATCTGCAAGAACTCCGTGGGGTCCACGGAGCCATCGTACTTCTCCGGCAAGTTGGGCCGGAACATAGCCGGCCAGCGAACCTGCCGCAGGCCTGGGAGAGTGCCAGGCAACCCGAGCAGCCGTACTGGGTAGGCTCTGGTGACGAATAGCGGTTTCCCACTAGTGGTTCGGAGCTGGAGGCCGGGGCCTCGGAATGCCTGGCGGCGTCCTTGCGCCGCTCACGCTGGCGCTCCATTGTGACCCGGGCGTCCTCGTGGGCCCGGGTCCGGTCGAGCCGGTTGCGGAGGTCGCCCGTGCCCCGAGGATTTGTTCTGGCCCGGGGCGGTCGGCCGGCTCGCGCTAGAGGTCGCGCGGTCGGAAGTCCCAGCGCTTGTATGGCCGCCGGCGGTGACCCGGCGGTGGGCGGTGCCTACCAAGTTGGCGATCTCGTTAATCCACCGCCGCCCGGCCTCCATCCCCGGCAAATGTCGGGGGGTGTCGCAGGAGGGCTTCCGCCGCCAAGAGGGCTTCCTGCGGTGTCGCGGAATGGAAGTGGAGGCTGCGACGTGCCGTGGGACGGCGCCTTTGTTCGCGCCCTATGGATGAGGCGCGGCGGACCCGGCGGGGCACTTGCCGGCCCCCTCGGCGAGGGAAGGGGCCGAGCCGCACCACCAGGCCGCCGCGGGGCGCGCTTTGCCCGCCGGGTACGCGCCGCGCGCCCCCAGGAAGGCGAAGAGGGAGAAGGTGGCGGGCTTGCCTCTGGGCTCACGTTGCCCAGCGGGTGTAGTCGCCGGACTCCTCGTCGGAATCCCGCGGACGATGGCCTCCAGCCATGAAGGGCGTCGGTGTCGGGAACGTCGGCGTCCGACCTGAGGAAGAAAACTCCCCCTACCTGGCGCGCCAGCTGTCGGAGGACGAAGCCTCGACGGCGGGAAGTCGGGAGACCCCCCTTTTGAGGTTCGGCCAGGGGAGCTGTTTCTCAGGTGTACGAGAGGCGTTGGAGAAGACGAGAAACAATGGCACACAGAGGAGGCGAGAGGATTTATACAGGTTCAGGCCGCCGGAGCGTAATACCCTACGTCCTGTGTGTATGCTATGTGGGAGAATGTGTACGGTTGTGTTACAAGGTGTACCCGGGAGCTCGGAAGCGTAAACCGGGAGCTTGGGAAGAAGAACAGTAAAGGTTGCCTTGTGTCTATTGCTCAGCTTGTGCTGCCCCTCTCTCATCTGCGGCATGGATCCTCCTTTATAGAGCTCAGCCGAGTCCACAGTGCCGGTACGCGAGAGGGAGATATTTTCCGGTGAGCTCTCCTGTGCGCCCCTCCGCCTGCGATGCCACGCCGGAGTTGGTGGAGCGTCCCGTCGCCCCTGTCGCCTGTTGACACCCACGCCGGAGTGGTGCAGCACGGCGGGTAGGTCGCCTCGGAGAGCAGCCGCTGCAGGCGGCTAAAGTCGTGCGAATGTGACCGAGCATACTGTAACTGCCAGAGCGTGGAAGAAAGGAGCTCTCTCAGTCAAAAAGTCTTCTGACTGCTCAGGGTCTCGTGCGGGTGGACCGGGTGACGCGCGCCTGTCACCACGCCGTCGGCTCACCATAAATGCGGTGGTTGGTGATGGCCAGCTCGAGCGCTCCGCGCCCGGACGCGCGCGCGCGTGAGGCGCCGAGGGGCGAGCGTCCCGGCCCACGGGCAGCGCCGCGTAGAGCCTCAGGCGCTTAGAGAACAACCAGCGATGGCCAGTAGGTTGTTTTGCACAGAAAGTGGCCCCGGGGGGCTGATATGGCCGAAGGCCTTATGTTCCCGAGGATGTGGGACCCCCATTCCCGTTTCGCCGACAACGCGATACTCGTGGGTATCTAATGACCCGAGCGCGCCAAGTTCATGGCGATACCACACTATACATACATGGTGCTCAAGATGCCAGGGCTAGCAGGAGTCCTCTCCCTCCACAGCGATGTCAGGCAAGCCTTCACCTACGACAAGGAGAGTTGCAAATTGGCTCAATCACAAGAGGCGGCAGTCGGGCGCAACAGCATTCGGCAAGCCGTCACAAACAAAGTCGAGGAAGACCCAGTTCCGGCCAAAAAAGCAGCGAAGTTGGGAATTTCAGCGGACTCGGACACGAAGAAGATCCCCCTGGACCCTTTCGACCCCTCCAAGACTGCTCTAGTCAGGATCGGACTCGAGCCCAAATAGGAAGACGCGCTCGTCACCTTTCTCCAAGCCAACAAGGATATCTTTGCGTGGAAACCGTCCGACATGCCGGGCATACCAAGGGAGGTGATCAAGCACGCCCTCAATGTGAAGACAGACGCCAAGCCAGTCAAGCAACGGCTGCGGCGCTTCGCTCAAGACCGTAAAGATGCTATTCGGGAGGAGATAACCGAGCTTCTCGCAGCCGGGTTCATCAAAGAGGTCTATCACCCGGATTGGCTAGCAAACCCAGTTCTGGTCCGGAAGAAATATGGTAAATGGCGCATGTGCGTCGACTGCATACCGATCTCAACAAGGAGTGCCCCCAAGGACCCATTTGGTTTACCAGAATAGACCAGGTGGTAGATTCAACTGCCGGGTGCGACCCATTTTCAGTTTCTCGACTGCTATTGGGATACCACCAAATCAGCCTGAAGGAAGAAGACTGCCTAAAGACATCTTTTATCACGCCGTTTGGAGCGTATTGCTACATCACTATGCCGTTTGGTCTGAAAAACACTGGAGCAACGTATCAACGGGCAATTCAGTGGTGTCTACACACTCAGATCGGGCACAACGTGGAGGCCTACGTCGACGACGTGGTGATCAAGACTAAGTCCAAAGAAGACCTCATCGCTAACCTGGAAGAAACCTTCCAGAACCTTCGCAAACTCAAGATGAAGTTGAACCCGAAAAAGTGTGCCTTCGGTGTGCCATCCGGCATGCTACTCGGCTTCATCGTCTTGCATCGCGGCATCGAGGCCAACCCGGAGAATGTCAACGCAATTATGAACATGGCTCCCCCGACTAACCAGAAGGACGTCTAGAAGCTGACAGGCTACATGGCGGCACTCAGCCGGTTTATTTCCCGACTGGGCGAACGGGGCATGCCCTTTTTTAAGCTATTGAAGAAAGCGGACAAATTCCAATAGACTCCTCAAGCCCAGCAAGCCTTCGAAGACTTCAAGCAATTTCTCACTTCACCCCCCGTGTTGGCGTCACCCATGCCCCAAGAACCGCTAATGCTATACCTGACGGCAACTACTCAGGTAGTCAGCACGGTGCTGGTGGTCGAGCGATCTGAACAGGGTCACATCCAAAAAGTCCAACGGCCAGTCTACTTTGTCAACGAGGTCCTTGCCGACTCAAAGACGAGATACCCGCAGGTCCAGAAGCTGCTCTATGGCCTACTCATCACTGTCCGGAAGCTGGTGCACTATTTCCAAGCACATCAAGTCACGGTGGTCACATCATTTCCACTCAGGGACGTCCTACATAACCGCGAGGCCACCGGCCGAATCGCTAAATGGGTGCTCGAGTTGATGGCGTTCGACATCACCTTTCAGCCACGGACAGCAATCAAATCACAAGCTCTAGCCGACTTCGTAGCCGAGTGGACAGAAGTTCAAATACCTACATCAATAGCGAAGCTAGAGTACTGGACAATGTACTTCGATGGTTCTCTATGGATTGGCGGCGCTGGGGCTGGCGTCGGACTGACGTCGCCCACCGGCGAAAAACTTAAGTATGTTCTACAAACCCACTTCTCGGATTCCCACAACGTCACCGAGTACGAGGCACTTATCCACGGGCTCCGCATTGCTATATCACTCGACATACGTCGACTGGTTGTACGCAGGGATTCTCAACTCGTGGTGAACCAAGTCATGAAGGACTGGACATGTCTCGACGATACCATGGCGACATACTGTCAGGAGGTCCGCAAGCTGGAAAACAAGTTCGACGGGCTGGAGATAACACATGTCCTACGATAATACAATGATGCTGCAGACGAATTGGCAAATATGGGATCCAAGCGAGAAGCAGTCCCGACAGGGATCTTTGACGAGCAACTTATGGAGCCATCAGTCAAGAAGAAACCAGTGCCGGAGCAGTCGGGAGGTGAACCTACCCCGGTTACAAACGAGGTGCTCCACATATATCAAGATTGGCGGACTCCTATTCTCAAATTCCTCCTGGACGATGAACTCCCAGAAGATCGCAGTGAAACCAAATGAATCAAACATCGAAGCAAGAGTTTCCTAGTCGTCGAAGAAGACCTATACTGAAGAAGTGCATCCAGGGTCCTCATGCGCTGCGTCACCACCGAGGAGGGCAAGCAGATCCTGCACTCGATCCACTCGGGCATATGTGGCAAGCATGCCGCATCCAGGATGTTAGTCGAAAAGGCTTACCGGTAGGGATTTTTCTAGCCAACAGTAGTAACAGACGCCAAAGACATTGTTCGCACATGCGAGGGTTGCCAGTTCTACACAAGACAAACCAATCTCCCAGCCCAAGAACTCCAAACAATCACAATCTCTTGGCCTTTGCAGTATGGGGGCTTGACATGGTCGGGCCTTTCAAGAAAGCGCCAGGAGGGTTCACACACTTGTTCGTCGCAGTGGATAAATTCACCAAGTGGATTGAGGACAAACCCGTTGCAACCAAAACAACGGCACGAGCAAAGGACTTCATCATGAGTATTTTATACCGATTCGGGGTCCCTAACCGCATCATAATCGACAACAGTACTCAGTTCACGGGCAGCGTGTTTCAAGATTTCTATGACGACTTCGGCATCAAGATCTGCTATGCATCTGTGGCACACCCGAGGAGCAACGGGCAGGTTGAACAAGCCAATGGTATGGTCTTACAAGGTATTAAGGCCAGGATATTCGACCGACTACAACCATACGCGGGCCGGTGGGTACAGGAACTCCCATCTGTTCTCTGGTCTCTCAGAACCACGGTTAGTCAGGCTACAGGGCAATCCCCTTTCTTTCTGGTCTACGGTGCTGAGGCTGTGCTACAAAACGAGTTAGAGTTCGGCTCTCCACGAGTTCGGGCTTACTCAGAAGACATCTCAAACAATACCCGATTGGTCGAACTAGATTAGTTGGAAGAAGTGAGGGATATCGCAACAATCCAATCGGCAAGGTATCTTCAAGGCCTGCATCGCTATCACAATCGCAATGTCCATGGCCGCGCCTTTTTGGTTGGAGATCTCGTCTTGAGAAAAATACAAACCACCAAAGACAGGCATAAACTATCCCCAATTTGGGAAGGGCCGTTCATTATAGTAGAGGTTACTTGGCCAGGCGCCTACCGACTGAAGACCGAAGACAATGCCCTCATCAGTAACTCATGGAATAGATCAGCTACGTCCTTTCTATACCTGAGTTTTATACTTTCCCATGTGTACAGTTCCTCTTTGACTCACCACGCTGCTTGTTTCAACCGAGTAGTGAGTTGGGGGCTGCATGTATTATATGTGCCTTATCAATAATATACGAGCCTATTTTACTTAAGTTATGAAGTTTTACTATGACTTTCCCATGTCTGCCCGAGTACAGCTTTCTGTGGTGAACGTTTTTTTAAGTTCCCATAGATTAACTCGGTGTAGGCTATACGGTCGAGTAAAGCTAATGACAACTGAGTAATAGTCTAAAGCTTGGCGGCATTGCACATATATTTACACATGTCTTTACAAAAGCTTATATACACACCGACTGCATGATATACTGTTTTTACACACCCAGGTCCCGGGTGATAATCTCTGCAGTTGGCCTCGCCTTGGCTATCAGCTCTAGCGCTTCCTCAGGAGTCGTCTCCTCAGCAAACCCCTCCTTGGTGGCTTCAACATCTGCCCTTGGATAGATGGACTTGGTCATTGCCAGGGTCTAGGCCACGTCGGCAATAACATGCTCATCCGAGTACCTCTTTAGGGCACTCGGTGCATCTTTAAGGTGCTCCTCCAGTTGGAAGATTGTGCTGGAGCTGGTTCCCATAGGACGAGGATCTATCAGATCAAGGAGCCCTTTCACGGCCTCGCCGAGGGTTTCTCGTAACTCCTTGACTACCCTAACCTCCTCTGCGAAAGCCTGAAATTGGATCTGGGAATTGGCTCTCGTAGCTACCCGGGTTCACAGACAAGTAAACTTGTTAGGCAAAGCCACAGATGGAGTAATTAATGGATTGCCTAAGGTTATTGTCAGAACGGAGACTTACTTTTGTAGTCGGCCTCCCACTTGGCTATGGCCTTCTCCAGTTCAACTTTTTCTTTCTTGAGCTTGGTATTGGCCTTTTTTAACTCGGCTTTCTCTAGCACAGCTCAGTTTTGGCCTTTGTTAGGTCGGCCTTGTCCTTTTCAAGTTCGGCCCTGGCTCTCTCGGCCTCCTTCAGCTGTTCTTCCCCCTCTGTTCGGGTCTTCAACTCGGCTTCAAGGGCTGCACAATAGATTAGTCAAGAACTCAATGTTGCAGTCAAGACACAACTGGGCAGTCCGGAAATAACACAGCTGGAGAAATATATATTAAGGATCTGGTCAGGAAGAAGTATTCTAGAGGCTCACCTCTTATCTTCTTGGCTTGGTCCCAATTCTCACTCCTGAGCTGGGTGACAGCCTCCCTCAGCCAAGATTCTGTCTCCTAGTTGTGCCCCTCTACTTCGGCTTTCAAGGCCCGAAGCTACTCCAATTCTTGGAGCTGGGGGGCGACTCGGGTCAGCACCTCGTGCATTTTCTCCGAGCGATCAACAAGCTTCTACTCGGGGAGAAACAAGTCAGAGCAGAGTCAAACTATAAGAAATACTTCCAAGGTTCCAATACAACGGAAATCATACCTGAATCCCTTGGGATGCGGTGATTGTGGCAGGAAGAAAGTCTTCACGCTCCTTCTCCGCCGCCGCCTCATCATGCTTGTAGCTCCGTGCAGTTCCGTCAGGCGCCATCTAGCGGAACGTCCTCAAGAACTTGCGCGGAGGGGCCTCGATCCTAGGGAGGTCGGGTCTGTCCGAAGGAAAAGACAGCGCCGACGACGACGATGACGACGGCGACTAGGACGGCGACGGGGTCCTGGCCCCCAACTCGGCGGCCTCCGGGGCGTTGGGGGCTGGCTCAGGAGCTGCAGCGACGGCTTCGACAACGGGCGCCAGCTTAGGGGCTGGAACAGCGGCTTCAACAACTGCCCCTTGGTCGGCCGGGGTTGGCAGCCTTGCAGTCGGGGTGGTCTCAGTTTCTGCAACTGGGGTCACTGCCGGCTCAGCAGGCGTGCTCGCTGGCACTGGATCGGTTGGAGTAGGCTCGACAACAGGGGCAGTCGGTGCGACTTCCTTAAGATTAATGTCAACCCGCTTCCTGCGTAACGAGTTGCACATCAAGATGCTATAATGCTGAACATGATTTTCAGAAGACCCAGAATGGCGTACCTCTTGGAGAACTTGAGCTTTTTTCCAGGAGATCCGGAGGGCGGCACTGGAGAGCCGCTGGCTGCCAGGCCTGACGGTGCAGTAGTCAGCAGCGGCACTTCCATCCTAGTCAGCCCCGCTTGTGGAGTGGCCGGCTGGGGTGACTGCGAGCTTGGAGGCGCCATCCTTGACCTCGGTGTCATTGGGCCTGGCGGCGTTGAGCTTGACTTCTTACTCGGCGGTGCGCTTTTTGGGCTCGATGTTGCTGAGCCCGACCGGGCTGGTCCCGGCCCGGGGCTTGAAGGCCTAGCGGCTGCGCTGGTGGTGTCTCTGATCTTGATGCTCCCGGATGCGCACTCGGCTTGATGACCTTCTTCTTGCCCTGGTCCACAATGGGTTTCTTCCCCGCTCTCTTGGAGTCGGGCTGGGCGGCAGAAGGACTTCTCGGCCTCTTCTTCGACCTTGTGGCCGACAACGGATGGGAGTCATCATCAAACTCCTTGTACCACTGCAAATGATTTAAAAATATACATTGCACGACGTTGAGCAATTATGGATATATGTCTACAGGCATTCATCATAGAAGAGAAGCAAGGGTTACCTCGGGACGAGGCCGGTTTCGGCTATAAGCCGCGATGGAGTGCTCTACGTCCTCGGTTTTGATCGCCCCATTGGAGAAATAAGTGAACAATGTTTCGGTCACTTTTTGCTGGTCAATCACCTCTCGGCTTTCTCAGTCAGGGTCATTCTTCCCTTGGTAATCCCAGCAAAATTCGCTCCTTAGCTTCAGTGGCTGCACGCGCCGGGTCAGGAAACGCTTGGCGACCCAAGGGCCGGTTAGGCCGGCTTTCTTAAATTTCTCCAACCTTGCCAGCAACTGATGCACTTGGCCCATCTCTTTGAAGGTTGGCTCCGATGACCAATTGGGTGAGATCGCCGGTGGTGAGCCGGTGAATGGAGGCAGGGAGGGTTCCGATCAGAACAGTAGAACCACTCCATATGCCAACCTTTCAAGGAGGATTTCAAAGGAAGATTGATATAAATTTTGTTCATCTCACTCCTCAACTGAAGGCCAGGCCCCCCCCCCCCCCCCGCAATCACTTGGACTCTATTCTTGGAGGGTTGGGGCTTGATGTGGAATAAGTGCCTGAAGAAATTGAAATGGGGCTCTACACCCGAGTAGCACTCACAGAGAGTCATGAAAATAGATATTTGCAAGATCGAGTTGGGATTCACATTCACCAACTCCAATCCGTAGAAGCTAAGAAGACGGCGGAGGAACACAGAGGAGGGAAGAAACAAACCCCGGTCAAAGAAAGAGGCAAAAACAACAGTTTCACCGGCTTGGGGATTTGGAACCGACTCGCCCTCAGTCGGGCGCCAGTGGATGATGTCACGGCTTTGCAGCCACAGTGACTTCTCCAGCCTTGCCAGCTTCGACCAGCTGCAATCCGAGGTCGGCCACCCCTCGTCCGACGCCCAACGAAATCTGGAACCTTCGGCATGGCTAGGAGGACAAGAAATTTGGGGGAAATGTGGTTGGGGGCTGGGGATGGACAAAGGAAAGCGGAATCGCTCGAGCTTCAATGGGGAGGAGCAAGCAATGGTGAACCCTAGCGGAGCGGAAGGCGAAATTTTGGCGCGGAGCTGGGAATACGAAACGATTGGTCGCTTGGGGAAGATAGAGGAATCTTTTCTCTCTTCCCCAGCCTTTATAGAGCTTGTGCCGACTAATGGGCTTGGGCCTACAAAGTCGGCACTAGGCCACCAAGATATGAGTTTCTATAGTAGCACGCTCAATATGGGCCGCTCGCAGGCTGGGTTAAAATCGCAGTGCTGATGCTACCAACAGGAACCGATCAGGTAAACAGATATGCTTCATGAAGGCCTAATTGCTAAACATATGTGTTTGGGTATCTGTCTTATCCACCAGGTATCGAGGATATATCCTTATAAGGATCACAAGCTGGTCTTCATTAAAATTGCGGATGCAGGTATCTTTCTCGAGTACACCTGACCATGCAATGGATTTAATTTCATAAAGTGGTAATCGGCCTACATGCTTGGCCAACAGTTGCCATGAGCAACATTATTCCAGCCGACATGACGCTGAAAAGTCTAACTTTCGAGTAGTACACTACTCAGGAGAGACTATAAATATTCTTTCCAGCTGACATGACGTTGAGGAGTCTAGCTTCTGAGTGGGACGCCACTCGGGAAAGACTATAAACACCCTTTTCCAGCTGACATGAAGCTGAAGAGTCCCATATACGAGTGGCATGCTACTCGGCAAGACTATAAATCATATTCCGGTTGACATGAAACCGAAGAGTCTCATATACCAGTAGTATACTACTCGGGAAAGAATTCCAGGTTAAAGATCTTTGACTTTATGTTTAATTATCTTCACAATTAAGCACAAAATCGGGGGCTACACCTAATAGGTGCGCCTATTCGGCGCACACTATTCATACATCTACGTGAAGCCTTTCATAGCCTCGCTGCCAGCTGACATGAAGCAGGACTCGGGAAGAAGAAGCACTTAGATAAAGAGTACTTGGGAGCAATGCACTCGGGCAATCTTCACCGTGGAGGATGAGCACTCGGCATCAACTGTGACTCAACTATGAAGGTCTCAGGGGCTACTGTGGAGGCCATGGGCCCTGGGTACCTCATCACAAGCATATGGGCCACTCGGATAGAGGATGGGCCGAGACTTGTAATTAGAGATATAGTAACACCCGGCAGACTTTGCCTTGTACAAAAAGGAATATACAGTCCTAGTCGGGTAAGATGTATCTCTAAGAAGGAAATCCCTTGGCCGTATCCGGCTGGGATTCCTACCTTGTACCCCTGTCCCCCAGTATATAAGGGGAGGCAGGGCGCCCCCTGAGGGCACGAGATCATAGATCATCAAGAGTTCATCAGAACCACCACCATAATCCTCAAAGGAGTACATCCCAACTGGACATAGGGTATTACCTCACATCGAGGGCCTGAACCAGTATAAAATATCGCCGTGTTCCTTTGCAATCCACCGAGTTTCCCCTTGCCGAGTAGCCCTATAATCATATTGCCGGTGTAAAACATCGACAATAGTCCTAGTCAGGAATATTGTATTCCTAGAAGGAAATCCCTTGGTCAGAGTCTGACTAGGATTCCTACTCTGTAACCCTATCCCCCGGTATATAAGGGGAGGCAGGGCGCCCCCTGAGGCCAGAAGCGCAAATCTCACTAGAGAAACCTCAAAGGCAATACAACACAATTGGATGTAAGGTATTACCTCATCTTGAGGGCCTGAACCAGTATAAATTGTTTCGTGTTCCTTTGCAATGCATCAAGTTTAGGTCTCACGAGTAGCCCCATATTACTATTGCTGATACAAAACATCGACAGTTGGCACGCCAGGTAGGGGCATCGGCGAGATATTCTTTAACAAGCCTGATGGATCCAAGCACCGAAGTCGACGGCATCAACTTCTCCCCTAGGGAAACAATCACCTTCGGGAGCCTCGACTTCATCACCGACAAATTCAGCAACCTCACCCTATCCGACTCGGACCCGATCCAATTGGCCATGGACCGGGCTGACTCCGCGCCGGTTGTCCCATGTAATGCTACGGCAACCCTCGTCGACTTGCTGCAGCAATCTTCAACATGCCCGGGTCTCGAGACAACTCTTTCTTTCGGTGTTCGACTCGGACTCAGCCTTGAGCTAGCTGAGATCGGGCTAAGGAAGGAGGAGTTCATCAATCTCTCATTTGGACTTGGCAATGCCATGGTTAGCTGCGATCAACGTCTGACGTAGCAGACCTGATCCCCTAGGGTTCAACTCGGATACGGCCCAGAGCCGTTCGAGTTTGGATCTAGGGAGGTCGGAGTTGTAATCACCCCCATCAACTACTCTGATTCTGACTCTAAGTCAGATAGCAGTTCAGCAAGCTTCTCTCCACCATGAAGTCTTCATGGCGTCCAAAGGCTCTACTCCTACTCAGGAGGCACACCGACTACGTGAGCCACAAGAGGAAGAGGCTCGCCGACTGCGAGAACAACAGGAGGAAAAAGCAAGACGCCTGCACGCCCACAACGACGATCTGCCTAGGGCTGGTAGGACTGCTCAGCAACAAATCCTCCAAACCCGAGTCGTGACCACGACGTCTTCGTTACACCTCAGCAAAACGTCGTAGCCATTGCAACTCTACTGGACACACTCCAATTTGGGCTTGATCACCAAGCCACCTCGACTATAGCTAGGATAAAAGCCATGATCACTGCTGCTGCATGTCAGCAGCACCAATAGTCGGGCGATACCTTCATACCGACCAACCAGTTGCCTTCTCCAACGGCAGTCTCATCCGCCTCGACGCGACGCCGAGCGGCCGGCTCCAGTTAGCCACACACGGAGTCACGCCAGACGTCACTCGGCAACCCCAACAACAACCGGCGGCGTCAAAATGACCGTCGGGACAACCAGGATCTCTGAGGCCGACTACGGCGTGACCTTCGGTGAGACATCAACGCACGGTGCCGTGAACGAGAGGAAGATGAGTAACGCCTATTGGAGGCGAGAACAAGCGCTTCAGCCTCCACCACGAGCGGTTTCACCGCTGTAGTCGAAGTCGGAGTCCTCATATAGATGAAGGAGTATAGGCCTTCACCCAGGAGCTGCAGCAGGTCGACTGGCCATCAGGCTTTAAGCCGACTGGAATCGAGAAGTACGACAGGAAGACCAATCCCGAATCCTGGCTCACGGTCTACACCCTGGCAATCCGAGCAGCCGGAGGAGATCGCAAAGCCATGGCTAACTACGTCCCAGTCACTCTGGCCAACTCAGCGAGGACATGGCTAACAGGGCTCCCAAAGAAGTCAATTAGCTCCTCGAGAGAACTCCGGGAACGCTTTATCGCCAACTTCTAGGGAACTTACAAGAGGCCATCTTCTGAGCACGACCTCTATCAGTTACACCAAAGGAAGAACGAGTCTCTACGTGAGTTTATCAAGTGGTTTTTCGAGAAGCGAAATTCGTTCCCAATGATCAAGGACAAGGTCGTCATCGCTGCCTTCCGCAAGGGAGTCAGATGCCCTATTCATTGCCAAGTTCACTCGGAAACCCCCCTCCCTTCTGTCAAGGCTCTTTTTGATATGGCAAACAAGTACGCTGACTCGGCCGACGCGGTCGCTCAAGCCCTCGACGACAAAAAAGAGCCCTAGCAGAAGGACAAGAAAGACAATGACAGGCCAACACAGAACAAATCCGGCAGCCACAAGTGGAAGGCGGATAACATGGTGGCCACTGTGGAGCGTACCCGGCCGCGACCCCCAAGGAATAACGAATACCAAAAAGTGATAAACATGCCATGCCCCTTTCATCCAAAGGGCAAGCACGCGGCTAAGGATTGCTTCATGCTTAAGAAGTTTGCTTCCGAGTAGGCTTCAACATCTGGCGCCGATAAAGACAAGCCAGATTCGAGCACAGCCAGTGATTACCAAGATCCCCAAGCTGAGCTCAACCACATCTTTGGAGGGCCATCTGCATACGAGCCCAAGAGGAAGCAGAAGCTCACAGCACATGAAATCATCTCGGTCTCTGTAGCGGACACCCCCAATACTTGCGCTGGTCAGAAACGCCAATCACATTTGACCACGCAGATCATCCTGATCGGGTTACTCATCTAGGACGCTATCCACTCGTCCTGGACCCGGTTGTCAGGAGCATCAAATTGAAGAAGGTTCTCATTGATGGAGGCAGCGCTCTCAACATTCTATTTGCCAAGACGCTGGATGAGATGAAGATCCCTCGTTCAGAGCTACAGCCGAGTACAACGCCCTTCCACGGGGTAATCCCCGACCTGTCTTCTACTCCACTCGGGCAGATAACTATGCCAGTTACTTTTGGCACGTGGGATAATTTTCGCACCGAGAATATCTGCTTGTAGGTTGCCGACTTCGAGATAGCGTATCACGCTATACTCGGATAGCCGGCGCTAGCCAAGTTCATGGCAGTGCCACATTATACCTACAAGATGCTCAAGATGCCAGCACCAGCAGGAGTTCTTTTCCTTCGTAGCGATGTCAAGCAAGCATTCACCTATGACAAGGAGAGCTGCAAGATGGCTCAATCTCAAGAAGCGGCAGTCGAGTGCAACAGCATTCGGCTATCCGCTACAATTCCTTGTGAGGACGATTAGGTTCTGGCCAAAAAAGCAGCCAAGTCAAGAATTTCAGCGGATTATGAAACCAAGAAGATCCCCCTGGACCCTTCCGACCCCTCCAAAACTGCTCTAGTCAGGACCGGACTCGACTACACCGAATTAAACAAGGCGTGCCCCAAAGATCCATTTGGTCTACCCAAAATAGATCAGGTGATGGATTCAATTGTGGGGTGCGAACTTCTCAGCTTTCTCGACTATTACTTGGGATATAACCAAATCAGCTTGAAGGAGGAGGACTGCCTGAAGACTTCTTTTATCATGCCGTTTGGAGCATACTGCTACATCACTATGCCGTTCGGGTTGAAAAACGTTGGAGCAACGTATCAATGAGCAATTCAGCGGTGTCTACACACTCAACTCAGGCGCAGTGTGGAGGCATATGTCGATGACGTGGTAATCAAGACAAAATCTAGGGAAGACCTCATCGCTGACTTGGAAGAAACATTCCAAAGCCTTCGGAGATTCAAGATGAAGTTGAATCTGAAAAAGTGCGCTTTTGGTGTACCATCTGGAAAGCTACTCAGCTTCATCATATTGCATCGAGGCATCGAGGCTAATCCAGAGAAAATCAACACTATCATGAGCATGGCACCCCCGACTAGCCAAAAGGATGTCCAAAAGCTAACAGGGTGCATGGCGGCACTTAGCCGATTCATCTCCCGACTTGGTGAACGGGGCATGCCCTTCTTCAAATTACTAAAGAAAGCGGACAATTTTCAATGGACACCTGGAGCCCAGCAAGCCTTCAAAGACTTCAAAAAATTTCTCACATCACTACCAGTGTTGGCGTCACCTAGGCCCTAGGAACCACTAATGTTATACCTGGCGGCAACCACTCAAGTAGTCAGCACGGTGCTGGTAGTCGAGAGATCAGAGCCAAGTCATATACAAAAAATTCAACGGCCAGTCTACTTCTTCAGCGAGGTCCTAGCCGACTCCAAGATGAGGTATCCTCAAGTCCAGAAGCTGTTATATGGTGTACTCATCACTGTCCGGAAGTTGGTGCACTATTTCCAGTCGCATCAAGTCACCATTGTCACGTCATATCCACTCAAGGACGTCCTACACAATTGCGAGGCCACTGGCCGAATCGCTAAATGGGCACTCAAGTTAATGGCGTTTGACATCATTTTTCAACCACAGACAACAATCAAATCTCAAGCTCTAGCCGACTTTGTGGCCGAGTGGACAGAAGTTCAGACGACTACAAACATGGACAAGCTAGAGTACTGGACGATGTACTTCGATGGTTCTTTACGGATCGGTGGCCTAGGGGCTGGCGTTGTGTTGACGTCACCCACTGGCGAAAAACTCAAGTATGTCCTCTAGATTCACTTTCTGACTTCCCACAATGTTGCCAAATACGAGGCACTTATCCACGGGCTCCGCATTGCCATATCAGTTGGCATCCGTCGACTGGATGTACGTGGGGATTCTAAACTCGTGGTCAGCCAGGTCATAAAATACTAGACATGTCTCGACGACACTATGGCAGCGTATTGTCAGGAGATCAGAAAGCTGGAAAACAAGTTCGACGGGCTGGAGATAACTCATGTATTACGACAATATAATGATGCTGCAGACGAATTGGCCAACATGGGATCCAAACAAGAAGTGGTCCTGATTGGGATTTTCGTTGAACAACTACTAGAGCCATCAGTCAAGAAGAAACCAGTGCTTGAACAGTCAGGGGCTGAACCTACCCTGGTGACAAATGAAGTACTAATCATCTCTCAAGATTGGCGGACTCCAGTTTTCAAATTCCTCTCGGACGATGAACTCCTAGAAGAACGCAGTGAAGCCGAACGGATCAAGCGTCGAAGCAAATGTTTCATTGTAGTCAGACAAGACCTATACTGCAGAAGCGCATCCGGGGTCCTCATGCACTATGTCACACCTAAGGAGGGCAAGCAGATTCTGCAATCGATCCACTCGGGTATCTGTGGCAACCATGATGTATCCAGGACGTTAGTCGAAAAGGCTTACAGGCAGGGTTTTTTCTGGCCTACTGTAGTAACAGACGCTAAAGATATAGTCCACACATGTGAAGGGTGCCAATTCTATACAAGATCAACGCATCTTCCAGCTCAAGAACTTCAAACAATTCCACTCTCTTGGCCCTTTGCAGTTTGGGGACTCGACATAGTTGGGCCACTCAAAAAAGCACTAGGAGGGTTCACACACTTGTTCATCGTAGTGGATAAATTCACAAAGTGGATTGAGGCAAAACCCGTTGCTACCATAACAGTGCCACAAGCAAAGGACTTCATCATGAGTATTTTATACTGATTTAGGGTTTCTAACCGCATCATAACAGACAACGGTACTCAGTTCATGGGCGGCGTATTTCAAGATTGCTGTGACAATTTTGGCATCAAGATCTGTTATGCTTCTCTGGCACACCTAGGAAGTAATGGGCAGGTCGAGCGTGCTAATGGCATGGTGTTACAAGGTATCAAGGCTAGGGTATTTGACCGACTACAACCATATGCAGGGCGGTGGGTACAAGAACTCCCATCCGTTCTCTGGTCTCTAAGAACCACGATTAGTCGGGCAACAGGGCGATCCCCTTTCTTCCTAGTCTATGGTGCTGAGGCTATGTTACCAACCGAGTTGGAGTTCGGCTCTCCGCGAGTTCGGGCCCACTTAGAAGACAAATCAAACAATACCCGATTGGTCGAACTCGATCAGTTGGAGGAAGCGAGGGATATCGCAACTATCCAATCAGCAAGGTATCTTCAAGGCTTGTGTCGTTATCACAGTCGAAATGTCTGTGGCCGTGCCTTTTTGGTGGGAGATCTCGTTTTGAGAAAAATACAAACTACCAAAGACAGGCATAAACTATCCCCTCTGTGGGAAGGGCCGTTCATTATCACTGAGGTGACACGACCAGGCCCCTACCGACTAAAGACAGAAGACAGTGCGCTCGTCTGCAACTCATGGAATATAGAACAACTACGTCCTTTCTATACCTGAGTTTTGTATTCCCTATATATATGTACAAAATCTTTTCTCTAACTCACTACATCGCTTGTTTCAACCGAGTAGTGAGTTGGGGGCTGCATGTATTATATGCCTTGTTAATAAAATACGAGCTTGTTTTATTTTAGTTGTGATGTTTTACAATGATTATGCTGTGTTTGCCCGAGTATAGCTTTTAGAAGTGAACGTTTTTTCTTAAATTCCTATCGATCTACTCGGCGCAGACTACATAGTCGGGTGATGCTAATGACAACTAAGAATAAGCAAGTACTCGGCAACATTTTACAAGATATATACATGCTTTCACCAAAAGTTATATATATACCAACTGCATAATCACTTTGTTTTTACATACCCAGATCTTTTGCGATCACCTCTGCAGTTGGCCTCGCCTGGCTGATCAACTCCAGTGCTTCTTCGGGTGTTGTCTCTTTGGCAAAACCCTCACCAATGGCTTCGATATCTACCCTAGGGTAGATCGATTTGGTCATAGCGAGGGTTTGGGCAACACCGACAGCGACACGCTCATCCGAGTACTTTTTCAAGATGCTCGGGGCTTCGCAAAGGCGTGCTTGCACCTGGGAGACTGTACTGGAGCTGGTCCTAGGATAGTGAGGCTCCATAATGTCAAGGAGCCCTTTCACGTATTCGACAAGAATTTCCCGTGACTCCTCGACAACCTTGATCTCCTCTGCAAAGGTGTTGAATTGGGTCTGGGCATTGGCTTTCGAAGCTGTTCAGATTCATCGACAAGTATACTTGTTAGCCAAACAATGTAGTCGGAGTAACAAGAAGACAGGTTAAGGTTATTGTCAGGGAGGAGGCTTACTTGCATAGTCGGCCTCCACTTTGGCTTTGGCCTTCTCCAGTTCGGCCTTGGCCTTTTCAACTTCCTTTAGCTTAACCTCTTGCTGTTTCTTCTCTTTTGCTTGGGTTTTCAACTCGGCTTTGAGGGCTACAAATCAGAATAGTCAAGAACTCGAGATTGCAGTCAGAACTCAACAAGGCAGTCGAGAATCAACAAAGCTGGAGAGATATACTTGGGATTTACTCGGGAGGATAATACAGAAGACTTACTTCTGATCTTATTGGCTAGAGCCCACTTTTCTTCCCTAAGTTGATCCACTACTCCCCTTAGCCATATTTCCTTCTCCTGGCTAGTCCGTGCTAGGTCGTCCTTGGTGACCTGGAGCTAGCCTAGTCGTTGGAGATGGGGGGCGAGCTAGGTCAGAACCTTGTTCATTTTCTCTGAGCGGTCGACAATCTTCTGCTCAGAGCAAAACAAATCAAAATAGAGCAAAACAGAGTCAATGGCGGAATACCAGATTAAGGAGAACCGTTAAGAACTCAACATGGCAAGATTTGCTGCATACCTGAACTCCCCTAGACGCGGCGATTGAGGCATGAAGAAGAACTTCACGCTCCCTTGACGCGGTTTGTTCATCATGCTCATAGCTCTTTGCGACTCCCTCAGGGGATACCCAATGGAACGTTCTTGAGAAGTCACGAGGAGGGGCTTCGAGTTGGGGGATGTCCACTTCATCAGAAGATGACGACGAAATGAGTGGCGATGGGGTCCTGGCCCTGGACTCAATGGCTGCTGGGGCTTCAGCGGTTAGCTCGGGGGTTGGAGCAGCAGCTTCAGCACTCCCCCTTGGTCAGCTGGCACTATCGGTCCTGCTGTCAGGACTGCTTCAGCTTCTGTAGCTAAGGCAGCCTCTGGCTCGGCAGAAAAACTTGTCGGTGCTGGCTCGGCTGGGGACAGATCGATAACAGGAGCAGCTAGCACGGTCCCCTTGGGATCAATGTTAACTCACTTCCTACACAATAAGTCAAGTATCAAGATACTATCACATCATTCAAGACTTTTGGAAGATTGAAGATCGCTTACCTCTTGGAAATCTTGAACTTCCACGAGGGAGCTCCAGAAGATATTGGCGGTGGAGAGCTGCTGGCTGTTAGGCCAGTCAGCGCAGCAGTCGACGGTGGGGCTTTACCTCCAATCGGCCTTGTTTCTGGCACAACTAACTGGGGCATCGAGCTACTCGGCGGTGCTGCCCTTGGGCCCGATGTTGCTGATCTTGTACTCGGCGGCGTCGGCCTTGAGCTCGATGTTGCTAGCCTTGGACTCGGAGGAGAAGGCCTCGGGCTTGGCGGCCTGGGGGCTAAACTGGTGGGGTCCTTGATCTTCAGGCTCCCCGGCACTGCGCTGGGCTTGCTTGTTCTCTTCTTGCTCGGATCTTCAATGGGTTTCTTCCTAGCTCTCTTGGAACTAGGCTGAGCTGCAGAAGGACTGGCCGACCTCTTCTTCGTTTTGGTGGCCGACAAGGTTTGGGAATCATCGTCAAACTCTTCACAATCTTGCAAATGTTTCAACAACATGCGTCATACATTGGAGGATGACTCAAGACAAATGTCCACAAATATTCATCACCAATGGATAGCAATTCCAAATCAGCTTTTCAAGATTACCTGTGGCCGAGGCCTTTTCTGGCTGTAGGCTGCAGTGGCGCGCTCAGCGTCTTCTGTCTCCACAACCCCATTGACAAAAAAGCCGAGCAAGGTGTCAGTCACCTTGTGCGCATCAGTCAAATCTGGGTATTCTCGGCTAGGATCATTTTTGCCTTGGTAATCCCAGCCGAAGTGGCTTCTCAGCTTCAGATGCCTGGTGCGGCGGTTCAAGAAACACCTCGCCACCTAGGGACCAGTTAATCCCGAGCTCTTCAGTTGATCAATCTTCTCTATCAATTGGTATATTTGGCCCATCTCTTCATAGTTTGGTACAGAAGACTAGCTAGGTAGGACCACCAAAGAAGAGCCAGTGAAAGGGGGCAAAGAAGGTTCGAGATCGGAGCAATAGAACCACTCTCTATGCTAGCCCATGAGGGAGGTTTTCAAAGGAACATAGAGATAGATCTTTTTCATTTCGTTCCTGAGTTAGAGAACGGCTCCCCCAATCACTTGGACTTTGTTTTTGGACGGCTGGGGCTTGATGTAGAACAAATACTAGAAAAGGTTGAAATGGGGCTTAACCCCCAGAAAACATTCACACAATGTGGCAAAGATGGAGATTTGCAGAATGGAGTTGGGGTTCAGATTCACCAACTCTAGTTGGTAGATGGATAAAAGTTGGAGGAAGAAATCTGAAGAGGGAAGGGCGAGACCGTGATGGAAAAAGAGGTGAAGGCCATAGTCTCACCTGATCGGGGCGTCGGCATAAATTCCCCTTTAGCGGTGCGCCAATGGATGACTTCTTGCCGTTACAACATCAGTTGCTTCTCCAAATACTTCGGCTTCGTCACGCCACAGTCCGAAACCGGCCAAGCCTCCGCGGACATCTCTGGGATCTCAAGCGAAGCTCTCGACACTGTTGGGAGTGAAAAGATTTGGGGGAAATATTTTTGAAAGCTTGGGATGGATGTGGCGGAGCGGAATCACTCGAGTTTTGCACGGGAGACGCCGGCTATGGCAAACCCTAGCAAGACGAAGTGAGGAGTTTCGGCGCAAAAGCTGGAAGGCGAAATGATTGGCGGATTGGAGAAGATGAGGGAATCTTTTCTCTCTCCCCGCCTTTATAGAGCCTATGCTGATAAGTGGGCTTGGGCCGGCTAATTCGGTACTGGGCCACAAGATATGAGTTTCTAAATGGAATGCTCTGTAGAGCCGACTGTTGACTGTGTTAAAATTACAGTGCAAATGCTATTTACGGAAACCAATTAAATAATCAGATATGCTTCATGAAAGCCTAATTGCTGGACACATGTGTTCAGGTATCTGTATTATTTACTAGGTATTGAGGGTACATCCTTATAAGGATCGACAGCTGGTCTACATTAAAATTGGGGATGCATGTATCTCTCAAGTACACCTGACCACACATTGGGTTAAAATCCAAGAAGTCGTACTCGGCTTACATGCTTAGCCACCAATTGCCATGAGCAAAAATTATTCCAGCTGACATGATGCTGAAGAATCTACATACCTAGTAGTATACAACTTGGGAAGGATTACAAGGTTAAAGATCTTTGACTTTATGTTTAATGCTTTCACAATTAAGCACAAAGTCGGGGGCTACACCTAATACGTGCGTCTATTCGGTGCACACTATTCATATTTTTCTATGAAGCCCTTCATAGCCTCATTGCCAGCTGACATGAAGCAGGACTCGGGAGGAAAAGCACTCGGACAAAGAGTACTCGGGCGATGCATTCGGGACTTCATCACCGTGGAGGATGAGCACTCGGCATCAGCTGTGACACAATTATGAAGGTCTCAGGGGCTGCTGTAGAGGTCATGGGCCCCAGGTACCTCATGAGAAGCTATTGGGCCACTCGAACAAAGGATGGGTCTAACCTTGTAATTAGGGATACAATAGGACTCGGCATACATAACCTTGTACGACAAGGAAAGGATATAGTCCTAGTCGGGAATGTTGTATTCCTAGAAGGAAATCCCTTGGTCGGAGTCCGACTGGGATTCCTACTCTGTAACCCTGATGGCAACGAGGTGCCCGATCTTCCGTTAGGTAAGGATAACTCTCGATTTGGTAGAGAATCAACACTCACGATCCGGCTTCTGATCACCAAGACCCAAACCCTGCAATCGCAGTACCACGTCTCCTCTCGTTATCAACCGTGCGCTGCCTGGTTGACCTCGCCACGAAGGCTAATCCCTGCATGCGAATCGAAGAACACAAGCAAGAACAAGAAAGATTGCAACTCAATTGCAGATGAATAATTATACTCTCGAGTTGGGGTCTCACAAACCGATAAACGACGAAACTATTCCGAGACAGAAAAATCTAAGCAAAACCCACCATTAAACAACAACGGCTACTGTCTATATAGGAGTTGGGACGTCCTAGGGTTATCCCTAGGGCGCACACCCCTTGGGCTTAGCCCACGACACAATTACAAGGCCCAAGACCCAAAACAGACTCAAACTGGGAGAGGTACGTGTCTTGTTTTGATAATTTCGGACAGCTCAGGAGGAATTTTGATGTTGGACTAGAACCATCTGAAAGTAGACTCCATAAGCTTTCCAACAAGTACTCATGGGCCCCGAAAGTCCTTATAGATCAGCGGCTAGGTCTGTTTGAAGTTGATGCTGTCAGGAGGCCCGAATCCGAATCCAAAACGTGCAGAACTTCATCTCTTGCCTTCTATGGACCAAAAGTGACGTGGTGATGTAGGACTAGACTTGGATAAGGTCTCGGTTTGGTCCCCAATCAACTCATGGTGTAGTAATGGCTGTTCAAATATATAACGCATAAATCTTATGTAGAAAGCATGCACCTTTGGTTGATAAATACATAAAGTTGCTAGGGTCATATCCGAGCTAGTGATGTCCTCATCATCCTCTCCTTCTTGATTGGAAACCGTCCGCGGTTTCACCTTGTCATTAAGCCTAATGAACATATCTTTATCTTTCACCACATAGGGGGAGGTAATGTTGCGCATATGGTTGGATTCTGAAATTTTTAAAGACGCAGAACACTTTGTAGTATCGTGCAGCTCACAACACTCCCATTCTTGCAAACCAACCTGCAACTCATTCAAACAACTAAAGGAACTAGATAGAGAATTATTTATACTCATGTGGTCCTCTAGATAAAACATGTCATTATGAAAATGAGGTATATTAAAATTCGAACAAATGTACACTCTATGCACATTATCTTCTCCTTTATTATCATAATTGCCAATAACATGAAAAATCACATGAGAAGGACATGGCAAATCAGATCTAGCAAATAATTTCTTCTCTAAACAATTGAGTGGACAAAGATCACCAAACTGAATATAGCCCCAAGTATCCAAAGAAAATAGCAATCTAAGCTCTTCATTCTCGCTAGCAATTTGAACAACATGTCTAAAATCAGCACATGGTGGTTCAACAACATTACTAACATGTTCATTCACTAGTTGTGGCATGGATATAAGTGAAGCATTGCACAACTCTTCTTTATCACAAGAAATAGGAACCAAATCATCGGGTGACAAAGGTAATTTAACACACGATTCTACTGGTGATTGCTCTAAACTAACATGATTAGTGGACATATATAGCACATCAGAATTGTCCATACCTTGAGTGAATGTAGCACCATTTCTGTTACCTTTGTTCTTATTTTCAAAAACTGTAGGTGCACTCTTAATTAAACCATCTTGAAACATGCATGGAACAATTGGTGAATCTTCTTTCTCTATGTCTTTCTTCCTTTCCTCATTACTTTGGCTCTTCTCAGATACCTGCAAAATGTCAGTGCCCAAAGCAATACATTCGTTTTGCAATAACTCAGGTTTACGTGAAGGCATCAAAACATTAGTATTATTACATTTATTTCTGAAAGCCTCATGGTTTTTAATCTTTTCCCTCTCAAGATCATCTTTCAAAATTTCAGCAGGGGACATAGGTAGCAACTTAAATTTCTTGCCATTATGTGTAAACGTGTACGTGTTGGTTCTACCATGGTGCACAACATCTCTATCATATATCCAAGGTCTACCTAAAAGTAGAGAACATGCTTGCATTGGAACAACATCGAATATGGCACTATCACGATAATTACCTACGAAAAACTCCACTTTCACAATTTTACTTACCTTCAACTTACCATAGGAATTGAACCACTGGATGTAATAAGGCTTAGGATGCGGTTGCGTTGACAATCTAAGCTTCTCGACCATATCTGAACTTGCCAAGTTGCTACAGCTCTCACTATCAATGATAATACAGCATGCCCTGATACCACTTGATGGCAACGGGGTGCCCGATCTTCCGTTAGGTAAGGATAACTCTCGATTTGGTGGAGAATTGACACTCAAGATCTGGCTTCTGATCACCAAGACCTGAACCCTGATTGGAACAAATTGTGGTGTTGATTTTGCTCCGCTTTCTCCATTTGAGAACTTAGCACTCGTTGTACCAAAGTACTCTCAAGCGTGTGGTGTATGTTCTGCTTGGCAAGAGCAGCATTGACCCCCCTTCAGAATGGTTTCATTCAGCCCCTTCATCATCTGGTCAATGTAGCCTTGCATCTCGCCGCGAAGAACGCACTCCGCCATTTCGTCGGACCCTGGCATTGTTAGCAAGAAGACAGAGAAAACACAAAAGTATTATCCCTATCAACTACTACTATGCAAGGATAGTGGACACTCGCTAATGGCAGCACCTTACCGAGCTCTTACAAGGTTCTGAGACTAGCGAGCAAAGGATGGTACAACCGGTGGCTGGTTCGTGATACCTTGAGAGCATGATCCAGTGATTGCAAGGGTCGAGACCGTGCTGACCAGAAGTATATATGTGGAGCTTGGAAGGCCAAAAAATGTTAGTGGCACACAATTCAATAATAGATAGTAATGTTGAATAAATGTCCAAAGCACTTGTCCTAGTTGCTGGCCTAAACGCGTTCTAAACCAGATGTGATAAAACAAGAGACAAACAAGTATGAAAGGACAGCAGCAAGGAAATAAGGACAAGGCAAAAATACAGCACAAAACAGATGGCTCCCTGGTGTGTCCTATGTGGTCCTCTTCTTTTTTTTCTTTTTTTATCTTTTTTTCTCTTCTTTCACACCCTTTTTTTTCTTTTATTTTTCTGATATTTTTTTCTCAACTAGGAGCATAGGAACAACAACCTCAAGAGGTGATAGCTCAGTCTGATATAAGATGTGGTCAATAGAAATACACGAGCATGCTTTAAAAAGCGTGCTGGAACTTTGAAGTGCGGAAACCCAATTTTCCGTCCTGAATTTTGCAAAACTGATTTCAGCAAACCTAACAAGGTCAGGGATAAGCAGATGGGAATTTTTTTGTAGATGTCCGTAGACTATTTATTTGTCTGATTCTGAGTCCGTATGCGAAAGTTATGGTTGTTTCAAGGAAGGTCCTCCATATCAATGTTTTGGTGGAGCCTGATTCGGAATCAGGTGGTGACCCGGGGATGATATGGTGGCGGTGGCAGCTGGGGAGGTGGATGGAGATATAGAGTGATCAAAGGACGTGATATATGACACTAAAATAGAACAAATAATGACCAACACTTGCACAAGATGGTTAGTATATGGGAAAACAGAGACAATGGTGGTGGTGGTGGCTAGGGTTTGTAGGGGTGCAGTGGATGGATCACGAACTAGACTCAAACACAATCTAAGCCAGCAACCAAACTCGACCTAGGACACCAACTCAACACTATGGACTCTGAAACAGAATTATGCAAAAGGTTAAACGTGGTTGTAGGACAGGAAAAACCTACGACTACCAATTTTGTTTTTGTGGCTTTTTCTGGACTCTAGGTATAGAAACAAAAATTGAAACAGGATGGAACAGAATGATACCTAACGGGCAACCTTCGCTCTGATACCACTTGATAGCAACGGGGTGCCTGATCTTCCGTTAGGTAAGGATAACTCTCGATTTGGTGGAGAATCGACACTCACGATCCGGCTTCTGGTCACTAAGACCCGAACCCTGCAATCGCAGTACCACGTCTCCTCTCGTTATCAACCGTGCGCTGCCTGGTTGACCTCGCCACGAAGGCTAATTCCTACATGCGAATCGAAGAACACAAGCAAGAACAAGACAAATTGCAACTCAATTGCAGATGAATGATTATACTCTCGAGTTGGGGTCTCACAAACCGATAAACGACGAAACTGTTCCGAGACAGAAAAATCTAAGCAAAAACCTACCTTTAAACAATGACGGCTATTGTATATATAGGAGTTGGGACATCGAAGGGTTATCCCTAGGGCGCACACCCCTTAGGCTTAGCCCACGACACAATTACAAGGCCCAAGGCCCAAAACAGACTCGATTAGGAGAGGTATGTGCCTTGTTTTGATGATTTCAGACAGCTCATGAGGAATTTTGATGTGGGACCAGAACCATCTGAAAGTAGACTCCATAAGCTTTTCAACAAGTACTCATGGGCCCCGAAAGTCCTTCTAGATCAGCAGCTAGATCCGTTTGAAGTTGATGCTGTTAGGAGGCCCGAATCCGAATCCAAAACGTGCAGAACTTTATCTCTTGCCTTCTATGGACCAAAACTGACGTGGTGATGTAGGACTAGACTTGGATAAGGTCTTGGTTTGGTCCCCAATCAACTTCTTTGATCATCCATGCGTTCCTTGCGCTCGGCCTCTTTCCCTTCACCCAAGCAAATATCTTTGCAAACGAGAACACACAAAACTTATGATGCAGTAATGACTGTTCAAATATATAACGCATAAACTTATGTAGAAAGCATGCAACTTTGGTTGATAAATACATAAAGTTGCTAGGGTCATATCCGAGCTAGTGATGTCCTCATCAAACCCTGTCCCCCGGTATATAAGGGGAGGCTAGACACCCCCAGAGGGCAGAAGCGCAAATCTCACCAGAGAAACCTCAAAGGCAATACACCATAACTGGACATAAGGTATTACCTCATCTTGAGGGCCTGAACCAGTATAAATTGTTTCGTGTTCCTTTGCAATCCATCAAGTTTAGGTCTCACGAGTAACCCCACATTATTATTACTGATACAAAACATCGACACAAATACCTTCCCGCAAGACGGCTCGATGCCCAAACTCATGGACTTATTGACACAGCCATGTGTGGACTTATACCAGCCACACACCTGCCCTGGTGCCTCCTATTGAACTCGTCACACTTCAGTTCCCGCCATTACCCATTCTGACTTGTGGTTAGCACGAGTAATGCTTCGCAACAAGTAGTCTATGAACCGGTCCTTAATTGTCATGAGCACCACTAGCAACATTCACAACCCTGGTGCTCACAACCCATCATGCAGTCAAGTTTTAGTTAGCATATTACTTAACTAGCCACATAAAATGACCATTATCCATTAATTATCGATAAGTGAATCATTGGTTTCCTACATAAAATGATGCTAAAGTTTCTAGGCATGGCGAAGCAGATCCTAAATAATCTAGCTAGATCATTAAATATTCATCCAGCTAGTCAATATTATTTACTCAGGGTATCAAGGTATAGATATCATCAGCAAGATCTTGGCCATAAGCAAACAATATCAGAATAATAATAATTACCTATAATAATGACATTCCAAAACATTCCATGCAATAACGTTAAAATAAAATAGATTTCACAAATGGGATCAACATGCTCAAAAAGGTTGTCATGTGACTTGCCTTGCAATAGGAAACGTCTTCGCTTGATCTTCCGAACTCTTCCTCAATCCTCGCGATCCTCTGAAACGGTGAAATACTCGACTACACGTAAAATAAGAAAAAAAACCCTAAGAAACTTCAAATAAATTGTACATAAAAAGTACATAAACAGGTATATCATGATTTTTAGATAAATTTAGGAAGAAGAATAGGTTGAATCAGAGTTTGGACAGAAAAGATATGACTTCTAGAAGATTGAATTCAGAAAAAAAAAAAGGTACATAAACAGGTAGATCATGATTTTAGATGAATTTAGGAAGAAGAACAGGTCGAATCGGAGTTCGGATGGAAAAAATATGACTTCCGGAAGATTGAATTTAGAAAAAATCCGAAAGAAATTAGAAAAGAATATTCCCCAAAATATTCTCTGGATTTTCAGATTAAAATAAATATTTTAGCTATGCACAGCAATAGAGCCCACTAGTCAATGACTTTGTTCACGGTGGAATTGGTCTATGGGTCGAGAGATAGAGAGAGGTGGTGGGTCGATGATGTGGCAGCACATGTAGATAAAATGTCAAGGTGGCAGCTGAGGCGGACTGGCTAGGGCTGACGTGGCCTTGACTGGATTAAAAGAGTCAACGGCTGGGATTCGATCTGGATGGATTTAAACGGCCGAGATTGATTTGGAAGTTTTATTTATATTGGATGGCTAGGATCGGCTCGGGATGACCCAACGGCTGTGAGAATTTTGGATCTGTTGCCCCGGGCCCACCTTGTCATTCAGAGGGGTTGGCCTGCCGGTGGGGGCCCACCTGGCATAGGCACAGAAGGAAGAGAGCTCAAGGGGGGCTGGCCTGTCCTGCTCCCAGTCGGCAAGCAGAGGCCATGCGCCCATCCATGGCGCAACACAGGACGATTGCTGGCGCAGCATTTGTGAGGTTCGACGGCGGCAGTGGCAAGGATCCGGCGATGGGCGGCGATAGGACAACAGGCGGCGACAGACCGATGGTGGCACGGCTGCAGCACGAAGGCCCACTAAGGTCGACGAAGGACAACGGCGACCAGTGGTGGAGCAGGGGTCAGGGGCCGGGTCTGGAGTAGATGACGAAACAGAGGGGGCCATGGCGCCGGGCAGGGGTGAGGAAGAGGGCGGCAGGCAGGGGCTCACCAGTGGCAGCACGAGATGACGGTGGCACAGGGGATGTGGGGCGGCGGCGTACAGTGAGCAGGGGATGGGGGCGAGCTCGGCGGGAGGCGCTCTCAGGATGCAGGGCGGCGCGGCGGCTAGGGCATAGGGCGGCGGCGCGGCTGCCTTTTATAGGGAGCGAGGGGGGGAGTCCATGGCGCAGTAGGTGGTGGCACAGCTCCGGCTTTTGCGGCGATGGTTGCGTTGCGCGGCGGTGCAGATCGGGTCGTGCCAGGCGCGGCAGCGGCAGGCCAGGCCAAAGCTGGGCGCAGGCGTGGGAGGCCGGGCCGAGGAGGGAGGCAGGGGCGGTGGTCTGGGCCGAGGAGCTCGGCTAGGGGAGAAGAACAGAAGAAGGAAGAAGAGAGGACAGAGGGCCCGAAGAAGAAGGAAGGTGGGGGCCGGGAGAAAAAGAAAAGGAAGAGAGGAAATAGAAGAAAAAGAGAAAAAAATTGGAAAAGGAAAAGAAGGAGGAGAAAAAGGGAGAGGTTTTTGAGAATTTTCCATATTTTGGAAAATTTGGTAATTCGGGAGAATGTAGATTTACAAGGAGTTTTGGAATATTCAGAATGTTTGCATAGAGAATATTGGAATATATTGGGAATCCTGGAATTTGTGGAAATATTCGGAATTATGGAATATTCCAAAGATCAAGGGGTGTGTGTATATATATATATGGGGAATGGGAAACTATGTGGAGGAAAAAATAAGGGGTTTTTCGGGAAAATTCCAATTCTGCAAAATTGGAATTTGGGAATATTCACAGAATGTGAAAGATATTCTCGGAATTAGAAATTGTGGGAATACTCAGGACTTTGTAGTATTCCGGGTATAAGGATATACATATCTACTTATATATATATATATATATATATATATATATATATATATATATATATATAGAGGAGTCGAAGAATATTTGGGGCAAATTAAATATCCAAAACACATGATTATTTTGGGGAATCCGAGAAGGGGAATATTTTGTGGGATTTAGAAAATGACGGATATTTTACCAATCGATTACAGAGGTATCCGGAATAGTGTAAATATTCTGGGGATCGAGGAGTTGACGAAAATATTCTATGAAGACTGAAATAGGGTGAAACTCAGAATATAACAATATTTGGAGAATCCAAATAATTTGTCAAGAATTGGGCTAGGTGGAAACAAGGGGATTTAAATAGAACAAGAAGGGGTATTTCATAAAGGAGTCGGATATATCCGAGGATTCGGATTCTGGATTTCGAGATTTTCGAAATCGAACCTGTGGAGGCCATGGGCCCCGGGTACCTCATTACCAGTTGTTGACACCAAAATTTGGTACGGTTTGTCATCAAGTTCGGTTAAGGAAAGAAGCCATATCAGTCGATGGAAGCTGATCCAGAAGAAGCCGGATTCAGGAAGGAATCGTGAAGACCACTACATGGCGGTTAATTACCTTATCTATTAATTAGGTAGTTTTAATATTTTTTAGGAAACCTGATCTTGTGTCCGATCAGAACTTGTTAATTTTCCTTTTCTAGATAGGAAAGTCCTGTTTCGTGTCCGATCAGGACTGTAGCAACTCGGGGTATAAATACGTATGCCCAGGGACCTTGTAAATCATCTCTCAATCAATCAAATTCGGCGCGTCACCACCCTTTATCAACAGGTTCTTGCTTCTCGAGCCGGGCTGCATCGGTTAGGTCCGAACTCCTGCGAGAGGGTAAGTCTTGTTACCTCGACTACCTATCGGCTAGGACTTCCTCGGTTAGGTCCGATATTCTAGTCGGTCTATGGTAGTCGGCTTACCACGGTGTATCTGCTTTGTCTACGGCTGCATCAGTTCAGTTTGATCTCTTAGGCCGAGTCGGTATACCACATCACGCGTGCGTAGCTTTTATCGGCTTACTGGGAGTAGCTTATCGTCAGTTTGTGCTGCATCGGTTGGGTCCGACCTACTGAACTGTAGCGATAAGTTATTCCTGCTAGGTTGATAGATTTTACGCAAGCGTCTTATCGGAATGTATAGCCGGTAAGTTATCATATACATCACGATTGCATTAGATCTATCGGCTCATTGAGGTTCTTTTATCATTGTTAATCTGTGCTGCATCAGTTAAGTTTGAACTACTAGATTGATAGTGATAGATTTATTCTTGCTGAGTCGATAGGTTTTATGCGATGTTCTATCGGAGTGATTAGCCGATAGGTTATCTTTAGTAGATAAAGCCGACTGCATTGTCTATTGATTATTATTCTGCATATCTACTCTTTCATCGGCTTCTAGCCGATGTTCAAGTGTTTTCTCGGCAGTCAGCTGGCTTATTATTTGCTTATATTATCATCGATTCTGTCATCGGCTTCTAGCCGATGCGCAAGTGTTGTTGGTAGTCTAGCACGAGCGAGGACCCGAGCGCGGGCACGAGCGAGGACCCGGGCGCGGGCACAGGCGAGGGCCCGGGCACGGGTGCGGGCAGTACCTTAGGTTTATGGCCGATGCTCAAGCATTACTTCGGCAATCGGCTGGTAGGATTCTTATCGGCCGATTGGATTACTGAGCTAATATTTTCTATCTCCTTGTCAATTGCGGGGTCAAATTGATTGGCATGCCTACGAACCTCAAGATTTTAGGATCTGCACTGGAGTGAAGCAAATCTCCCAGGCCTTCGCGTGTCTCCAGACACCGAACTAGATCATCGGCTCGTTCCCGGCGGTTTTCGGCGTCAACACCAGTATATGGGCCACTCGGATAGAGGATGGGCCGAACCATATAATTAAAGATAAGATAGCACCCGGCAGGCTTTACCTTGTATAATAAGGAAACATAGTCTTAGTCGGATAGGGCTCTATCTCTAAGGAGGATATCCCTTGGCCGTATCCGGCTGGGATCCTTATCATGTACCCCTATCCCCTAGTATATAAAGGGAGGCAGGGCACCCTTCAGGGCAACCAGAACCAACCATGACAACAAGACACAAGATCATCGATCATAAACACCTCAAAGGAATAACACCTCAACTGGACGTAGGGTATTACCTCACATCGAGGGCCTGAACCAGTATAAATCTTCTGTGTTCCTTTGCAATCCACCGAATCCACCTTCACCGAGTAGCCCCATAGTTTCATTGCCAGTGCAAAGCATCGACAGTTGGCGCGCCAGGTAGGGGCCCGGCGAATTCTTCATCAACAGATTCGATAGATTCAACCAACGGAATCAACAGCCACAAGTTCTCCCCTGGAGACGCAATTACCTTCGGGAGCTTAGACTTTGTCGCTGATCAACTCGGCAATCTTACCTTGGCCGGAGCAGATCTAATCCAGCCGGCCGAGGAGCCAATCGACGTAGCGCCAGTCGGCCCACTGGACACCGCCGTCTCCTTCCACGACTTCCTGCGGCAGTCCTTCACATCGCCAAGCATAGGGACAACTCTCTCCTTCGTCAATCTCCCACACGGACTCGGCGACGTTGCGGATTTACACTCCACACAACAAACCCGATCTCCTATGATTCAGTTTGGACACGGCCAAGCGTCGTTTCAGATTGGATCTAGAGAGGTTGGGGTCATTCTCACTCCGATAAACTACTCGGAGTCCGACTCCAAGTCGGATAACGGTTCGAACGCCAGTTCGGACTCCAGTCTGGCAAGTTTTCTCCTCCCCCGCAAGATCTTCATGGCTTCAACACCACCCTCCAAGGTGTGCCGACTACAAGATGAGCAGTAGAAGGAGGCGCGTCGACTGCAACAACAGGAGGAAGCTGATCGCGAGGCTCGCAAGGACGGGCTGCGCAGAGCTGGGCGAGCAGCCCAGCAGCAGATTCTCCAAACTAAAGTCGGAGATCATGACGTCTTCATCACGCCGCAACAGAACGTTGTGGCCACCGCAACTTTGCTGGACACGCTCCAGCTCGGGCCCGAGCACCAGGCCACCCCAACCATCGCCAAGATCAAGGCGATGATCACGGCTGCTGCCTGCCAACAACAGCAGTCGGGCGACACCGTAATACCGACTAACAGGTCGGGATCTCCAGCGGCGGGCTCGTCCACATCGGCTCGGCGTCGGGTGGTCGGCTCAAGTCGGCAATGCAAGGGGTCCAGGTAAACGACACTCGGCAATACTAATAACAACAACCGGCGCCGTCACCAGTATGATCGCCGGCCTATTCAAGACCTCCGAGAGCGCATACAACACGACCTTCGCCATACTATCAGTGCCCGGCGCCGCGAGCGACAAGAGGATGAACGCCGCCGACTAGAAGATGAAAATGAGCGCTTTGGCCTCCATCACGAGTGGTTTAACCGCTGTGGTCGAAGCCCGAGCCCCCCCGAAGACGAAGGGATTCCAGTTTTCACTCGGGAGTTACAGAACGTCCACTGGCCGACTGGCTTCAAGCCCACGGGGATCGAAAAGTATGACGGCACAACAAATCCCGAGTCCTGGATCACCGTATATACCCTAGCAGTTCGAGCTACTGGGGGCGACAACAAAGCCATGGCTAACTACCTCCCGGTCGCACTAGCCGACTCGGCGAGGACATGGCTAACAGGCCTCCCAAGGCGGTCGATCGGTTCCTGGGGAGAACTTAGGGAGCGGTTCATCGCAAATTTTTAGGGGACCTACGAGAGGCCGTCTTCAGAGCACGATCTCTATCAGCTGCACCAGAAGAAGAACGAGTCTCTGCGTGACTTCATCAAGAGGTTTTCCGAGAAGCGCAACAAGACCCCAACAATCCGCGACGAGGCTGTCATCGCCGCCTTCCGCAAGGGAGTAAAGGATGCCCCATTCATCGCGAAGTTCACTCGGAAACCCCCGCCGTCTGTCCGGGCTCTATTCGACATGGCCAATAAATACGCTGACTCGGCTGAAGCGGTCGCAGAGGCCCTCGACGAGAAGAAGGAGTCCGGACGGAAGGATCAAAAGGTGAAAACCGAGAACGAGCTGTCTCAAAGCAAGTCTGGCAGCCGCAAGCGGAAGTCGGACAACGAGGTGGCCAACATGGAGCGCAGTCGGTCGCGGCCCCAGCGGAATAACGACTACCAGAAAGTCATAAGCGGGCCATGCCCCTTCCACCCCAAGGGCAAGCACGCAGCCAAAGACTGCTATATGCTCAAGAAGTTTGCCTCCGAGCAGGCTTCATCGTCTGACACCGACAAGGACAAAGACAAGCCAGACTCGGGTCCGGCTGATGATTTCCAAGATCCTCAAGCCGAGCTCAACCACATCTTCAGGGGGCCGCTCGCGTACGAGTCCAAGCGCAAACAGAAGCTTTCAGCGCGCGACATCAACACGGTCTCCACAACGGACAACCCCCAGTACCTGCGTTGGTCAGAGATGGCCATTACATTTAATTGCGCAGATCACCTAGATCGGGTTTCCCACCCGGGACGTTACCCACTCGTCCTGGACCCGGTCGTTAGAAACATCAGGCTGAAGAAAACCCTCATCGACGGAGGTAGCGCGCTCAATATCTTGTTCGCCAAGACTTTGGACGAGATGAAGATTCCTCGTTCAGAACTACGGCCGAGCAGTGTGCCCTTCCACGGGATAATTCCCGGCCTGTCATCAACTCCACTCAGGCAGATCACCTTGCCGGTAACCTTCGGCACGCGGGATAATTTCCGCACGAAAAACATCTGTTCCGAGGTTGCCGACTTCGAGACCGCGTACCACGCGATACTCGGACGACCGGCACTCGCCAAATTTATGGTGATACCGCACTATACATATATGGTGCTCAAGATGCCCGGGCCAGCAGGAGTCCTCTCTCTCCATAGCGACATCAAGCAAGCCTTCACCTGCGACAAGGAGAGCTGTGAACTGGCTCAATCACAAGAGGCAGCAGTCGGGCGCGACAGCATTCGGCAAGCCGCCACAACAGAAGTCGAGCAGGATCAAGTTCCGGCGAAAAAAGCAGTGAAGTCGGGAATTTCAGTGGACTCTGACATGAAGAAGATCCCCCTAGACCCTTCCGACCCCTCCAAGACTGCTCTAGTCGGGACCGGACTCGACCCCAAATAGGAAGACGCGCTCGTCACCTTCCTCCAAGCCAACAAGGATATCTTCGCGTGGAAACCGTCTAACATGCCGGGCGTACCAAGGGAGGTGATCGAGCACGCCCTAAATGTGAAGACAGACGCCAAGCTAGTCAAGCAACGGCTACGGCGCTTCGCTCAAGACCGCAAGGATGCTATTCGGGAGGAAATTACCAAGCTCCTCGCAGCCGGGTTCATCAAGGAGGTCTATCACCCAGATTGGCTGGCAAACCCAGCTCTGGTCCGGAAGAAAAACGGTAAATGGCGCATGTGCGTCGACTACACCGATCTCAACAAGGCGTGCCCCAAGGACCCATTTGGTCTTCCCAGGATAGATCAGGTGGTTGACTCCATGGCCGGGTGCGACCTACTCAGCTTTCTCGACTGCTACTCGGGAAACCAATAGATCAGCCTGAGGGAGGAAGATTGCTTAAAGACATCTTTCATCACGCCGTTTGGAGCATACTGCTATATCACAATGCCGTTCGGTCTGAAGAACGCGGGCGCAACCTATCAACGGGCTATTCAGTGGTGTCTGCACACTCAGATCGGGCGCAATGTGGAAGCCTACGTCGACGACGTGGTGATCAAGACCAAGTCCAAAGAAGACCTCATCGCTGACTTGGAAGAAACCTTCCAAAAACTTCGAAGATTCAAGATGAAGTTGAACCCGGAAAAATGCGCCTTTGGTGTGCCATCCAGAAAGTTACTCGGCTTCATCGTCTCGCACCACGGCATCGAAGCGAACCCGGAGAAAGTCAACGCCATCAGGAACATGGCACCCCCGACTAACCTAAAAGACGTCCAGAAGCTGACAGGCTGCATGGCGGCACTCAGCCGGTTTATTTCCCGACTGGGAGAACAGGGCATGCCCTTCTTCAAGCTCCTCAAAAAGGCGGACAATTTCCAATGGACTCCGGAAGCCCAACAAGCCTTCGAAGATTTCAAGCAATTTCTCACATCACCCCCCGTGTTGGCGTCACCTCTGCCCCAGGAACCACTAATGCTATATCTAGCGGCAACAACTTGGGTAGTCAGCATGGTGTTGGTGGTCGAGCGATCCGAACAGGGTCATATTCAAAAAATACAACGGCCAGTCTACTTTGTCAGCGAGGTCCTTGCCGACTCGAAGACGAGATATCCGCAGGTCCAGAAGCTGCTATATGGCCTACTTATCACAGTCCGGAAGCTGGTGCATTATTTTCAAGCACATCAAGTCACGGTGGTCACAGCGTTTCCACTCGGGGATGTCCTTCATAATCGCAAGGCCACCGGCCGAATCGCTAAATGGGCACTCGAGTTGATGGCATTCGATATCACCTTTCAGCCACGGACAGGAATTAAATCTCAAGCTCTAGCCGACTTCGTGGCCGAGTGGACGGAAGTCCAACTGCCAACACCAACAGCAAAGCTAGAGTACTGGACAATGTACTTCGACGGTTCTCTACGGATCGGCGGCGCTGGGGCTGGAGTCATATTGACCTCTCCCACTGGCGAAAAACTGATGTACGTTCTACAAATCCACTTCCCGGCTTCCCACAACGTCGCCGAGTACGAGGCACTTGTCCACGGGCTCCGCATCGCTATATCACTCGGCATACGTCGACTGGTTGTGCGCGGGGACTCTCAACTCATGGTAAACCAAGTCATGAAAGACTGGACTTGTCTCGACGATACCATGGCGGCATACTGTCAGGAGGTCCGCAAGCTGGAAAACAAGTTCGATGGGCTGGAAATCACACATGTCCTGCGTCAATACAACGACGCGGCCGACGAGCTGGCAAACATGGGATCTAAGCGAGAAGCAGTTCCGACTGGAATCTTTGTCGAGCAACTTATGAAGCCATCAGTCAAGAAGAAACCAGCCCCGGAATAGTCGGGAGGCGAACCTACCCCGGTCACAGACGAGGTGCTGCACATATGTCAAGACTGGAGAACTCCTGTTGTCAAATTTCTCCTGGACAATGAACTCCCGGAAGACCGCAGTCAAGCCGAGCAGATCAAGCATCGAAGCAAAAGCTTCCTACTAGTCGGAGAAGACCTGTACCGAAGGAGCGCATCCGGTGTCCTCATGCGCTACGTCACCACCGAGGAGGGCAAGCAGATTCTACATTCGATCCACTCGGGCATATGTGGCAACCACGCCGCATCCAGGACGTTAGTCGAAAAGGCTTACCGGCAGGGATTTTTCTGGCCCACAGCAGTAACAGACGCCAAGGACATCGTTCGCAAGTGCGAGGGTTGCCAGTTCTACGCAAGACAAACAAATCTCCCAGCCCAGGAACTCCAAACTATCCCTATTTCCTGGCCATTCGCAGTATGGGGGCTCGACATGGTCGGGCCTTTCAAAAAAGCGCTAGGAGGGTTCACACATCTATTCGTCGCAGTGGATAAATTCACCAAGTGGATCGAGGCTAAACCCGTTGCAACAATTACAGCGGCACGAGCAAAGGACTTCATCATGAGTATACTATACCGGTTCAGAGTCCCTAACCGCATCATCACCAACAACGGTACTCAGTTCATGGGTGGCGTATTCCAAGACTTCTGCGAAGATTTCGGCATCAAGATCTGCTACGCATCTGTGGCACACCCGCGGAGCAACGGGAAGGTCGAACGAGCCAACGGTATGGTCTTACAAGGCATCAAGGCCAAGATATTCGACCGACTATAACCATATACGGGCCAGTGGGTACAAGAACTCCCATCTGTTCTTTGGTCCCTCAGAACCACGGTCAGTCGGGCAACAGGGCAATCCCCTTTCTTTCTAGTCTACGGTGCTGAGGCTATGCTACCTACAGAGTTACAGTTCGGCTCTCCGCGAGTCCGGGCTTACTTAGAAGATGACTACAACAATACCCGACTGGTTGAGTTAGATCAGTTGGAAGAAGCAAGAGACACCGCAACAGTCCAGTCGGCAAGGTATCTTCAAGGCCTACGTCGCTACCACAATCGCAATGTCCGTGGCCGCGCCTTTTTGGTCGGGGGTCTCGTTCTGAGGAAAATACAAACCACCAAAGACAGGCATAAATTATCCCCAATATGGGAAGGACCGTTCATTATAGCCGAGGTCACGCAACCAGGCGCCTACCGACTGAAGACTGAAGACGGCGCTCTCATCAGCAACTCATGGAACATAGAACACGATGTCCTTTCTATACCTAAGTTTTACAATTTTCATGTGTACAGTTTTTCTAACTCACTACGCCACTTGTATCAACCGAGTAGTGAGTCGGGGGCTACATGTATATATGTGTTCTGTCAATAACATACGAGCTTATCCTACTTCAGTTATGAAGCCTTACTATGACTGTCACGTTTGCCCGAGTACAGCTTCTTACTTTGAACGTTTTTATTAAGTTCTGACAGACTAACTCGGTGCAGACTACACGGTCGAGTAAAGCTAATGACAGCTGAGTGTTAAGCTTGGCGGCATTGCACACATATTTACACATGTTTGTTCACAAAAGTTTATACACACCGACTACATAACATGTTGCCCTTATAGACCTAGGTCTCGGGTGATTATTTCAGCAGTCGGCTTCGCCCGGGCAATCAGCTCCAGCGCATCCTCCGGCGTCGTCTCTTCGGCAAACCCCTCCCCGATGGCTTCAATATCTGCCCTTGGGTAGATGGACTTGGTCATCGCCAGGGTCTGGGCCACGCCGGCAATGACATGCTCATCCGAGTACTTTTTCAAGGCACTCGGTGCATCTTCAAGACGCGCCTCTATCTGGGGGATCCGGCTGCAACTGGTTCCCACAGGGCGGGGATCTATGAGGTCAAGGAGCCCTTTCATGGACCCGACGAGGGCCTCCCGTGACTCCCTGATCACCCTTATCTCCTCTGTGTAGAACCGATACTAGGCCTGGACATTGGCTCTCATGTCTGCCCAGGTCCGCCGGCAAGTAAACTTGTCAGACTCGGCTACAGATGGAGCGACTAATGGATTGGCTAAGATCACGGTCAGGTTGAGGACTTACTTTCGTAGTCGGCCTCCCACCCGGCCACGGTCTTCTCCAATTCAGCTTTTTCCTTACCAAGCTTGACGACGGCCTCTTTCAACTCGGCCTTCTCCTGGTCAAGCTCGGTGTTGGCCTTTGTCAGGTCGGCCTTGACCCGCTCAAGCTCAGCCCTAGCTTCTTCGGCCTCCTTCAGCTGCGATTCCCTCGCTGTTCAGGTCTTCAACTCCGCCTCGAGGGCTGCACAACAGATTAGCCAAGAGCTCAACCGTGCCTTCATGACATAACTGGCCAGTCGGGAACAACGCAGCTGGATGAACACTACGACGGTTCGGTCGGGAAGATGCATTCGGGGAGCTTACCCCTAATCTTTCCGGCTAGGGCCCAAGTCTCCTCCCTGAGCTGATCGGCGCCACTCTTCAGCCAGGCCTCCCTCCCCGCTTGACGCTCCTCCATCTCGGCCTTCAATGCCCGGAGCTGCTCCAATTCTGCGAGGTGGGGAGCCATTTCGACGAGGATCTCTGTCATCGCCTCATTGCGGTCGACTAGCTTCTGCTCAGGATGAGAGAGAAATCAAGGATGGAGCCAGACGTCAAACAAGAAGATCGCCAAGACTCTATCACAAGAATCATACCGCGACTCCCTTGGACCCGCTGATAGCGGCGCGAAGCAAGCTTTCGCGTTCCCTCCTCGCGATGACTTCATCAAGCCTGAAGCTCTTCACGGTCCCGTCAGGGGCCGTCCATGTAAACATCCGGGGCATCATACACGGAGGAGCTTCAACCCGCGGCAGGTTTGGGATCTCTGGCGGCGGCGACGACGATGACGACGACCACAATGGCGATAGGGTCCCGGCCTCCCCGCCGCCGTCCCCCGCGGCCTTGGGGACAGGCTCGGGGGCTCCGACAGCGGCCTCCGCGACGGCCGACACTTCAGGGGCTGGGGCCTCAACCTCAGTAGCTACCTCTCGGTCGGGCGGCGGCGGCGACCCCGCAGTCGGGACTACCTCAGTCTCCGCGACTGGGCTGGCCACCGGCTCAGCGGGAGTGTCCGCAGCCGCCGGCTCGGTTGGGGCAGGCTCTTCGAGGGGAGCGATCGGATTGGTCTCCTTGAGATCGATATCGGCCCGCTTCCTGCACGACGAAACAAGACATCAAAACACTGCAGCAACATGCAAGAATTTCATAAGGCCCGGAGCAGCGCACCTCTTGGAGAACTTCAGCTTCCTGCCGGGCGACCCGGGTCCCATCGGAGCGCTGGCACCGATGGTCGGCTTAGTCGGCGTTATAGTCGGCGGCGGTGCATCAGCCCAAGTCGGCCCCGGTTCCGGTGTGGTTGGCTTGGGCGCCTCCGTCCTCGGTGGTGTCTGCTCCGGCCGGCCCCTCGACGGCGCTGATGCTGGGCTCGACAACGTCAGGCTCAAACCTGCAGGTCTCAACCTGGGACTTGACCGCCTGGGCGCCGCGGCGACGGTGTCCTTTATCTTCAGACTTCCGGCTACGGCGCGCGGCGTCATGGCCCCCTCGCCCCGATACAGGATCGGCTTTTTCTCGGCTCTCTTGGAGTCGGGCTGGGCGGCGGCAGGGCTCCTCGGCCTCTTCTTTGATGCGACGGCCGACAACGGGCGGGAGTCTTCATCGAACTCCATGCACCACTACAAAAGATTCAACAAGATACATCATATATTGCCGGGGACTCAGACATTCGAGTCCGCAGGCATGCGCTACAAAGGAAAGACGGATGTTACCTCGGACCGGGGCCAGCTGCGCCTGTAAGACGCAATGCGTCTCTTCTTGTCTTCGGTTTCAATCACCCCGCTAGAGAAGTATCCGAACAGGGTCTCCGTCACCTTCTGCTCATTGGCCGACTCCCGGCTGACTCGGTCAGGGTCATGTCTTCCCTGGTAATCCCAGCCGAACGCGCTCCTCAGCTTCAGGGGCTGGAAGCGTCGAGTCAGGAACCGTCTGGCCACCCAGGGACCAGTTAGGCCGGCCTTCTTGAAGTTATCCATCTTCGTCAACAGTTGATGCACTTGACCCATCTCTTTATAGGTCGGGTCCACCGACCAATTCGGCAAAACTGCCGACATCGAGCCGGTGAATGGCCGCAAGGAGGGAGCCAGATCTGCGCAATAAAACCACTCCCTGTGCCAACCCTTCAAGGAGGATTTCAAGGGAAGATCAAGATATGACTTTTTTCTATCACTCCTCAACTGATGGGAGATCTCGTTTTGAGAAAAATCCAAACCACCAAAGACTGACATAAATGATGTCCCTTATGAGAGGGACCGTTTATTATCGCTGAGGTGACACGTCTAGGCGCCTACTGACTAAAGACAGAAGACGGCGTCCTAGTCAACAACTCATGGAACATACAACAGCTACGTCTTTTCTATACCTGAGCATTATAATTCTTTTATATATAAATAAAGTTTGTTACTCGGACTTACTACACCGCTTGTTTCAACCAAGTAGTGAGTCGGGGCTGCATGATATTAACATGTTTTTTATTGTTTATAAAGTTTGACCTTATTGTCAAAGTCATGAAGTTTTATAATGATTATGCTAAGTTTTCTTGAGTATTGTGAGGTGAACGCTTTTTAAAGTTGGTCTCAAACCACTCGGCATAAACTGGGTAGTTGGGTAAAACTAATGATGGCTAAGATGGAATCAGAGCTCAGCAAGATATAATAACAAACATCAAAAGCATTTACAACATCCACTTATTGTTCTTGTCATACACTGACTACTTAAATCAAGTTTGTCTTTACAATGGCAGATCCTCGGTGATTGCCCTAGCAGTCAGCCTAGCCAGGTTTATCAGCTCTAAACCCTCCTCCGGGGTGGTGCCCTCAGCAAATCCCTCGCCAATAGCCTCAATATCTACTCTAGAGTAGAGAGACTTTGTCATGGCTAAAGCCTGGGAGATCCCTACGGTGGCGTGCTATGTGGTGAATTCCTTCAGTATAACTAGAGCATCCTGAAGGCGTTGTATCACATGGGCAGGGGAGCTTGAGCTGGAGCTAGCTTGGCCTGGCTGCATGATGTCAAGTAAAGTCTCCGCTAAATCCACTATGGAATCCCACGAATTCTTCACTACTTTGATTTCCATAGTAAAGGCGCGGAATTGTGTCTACGCATTGGTCTTGAAGGCTGCTCATACAAAAGAGAAGACATAAACAGATCTAGATATCTAGTCGGACAAAGTACCAGAGCAGATATGAAGCTTACTTGCGTACTCGGTGTTGACCTTGGATTTCGCCTTCTCGAGCTCCTTCTTAAGGCATTCAATTTCCATGTACTGGTTGTTCAGATTTGTCTCTAGAGCTACAGCCAAATGAAGTTGAAGATCAACAAAACAAGAGAAGATGACTAGATTTACTCGGACAGAAGGGGAACATACCTCTGATGGTCCCTATCTTTTCCCAGTTCTCGTCCCTAAGCTTGTTTAACGAGTCCTTCAGCCACTCCTCTCTCTCCTTGCTAGTCTTCTCCAAGTCGTCTTTGGCGACTTGAAGCTGGTGGAGTTAGGTCAACTGAGGAGCAAGCTGGGAAAAGACCTTACCCATCCTCTCAGATCGGTCGACCACTTGCTGCATAAGTCATGTCGCAATCAGACAAGGCGAGATGCAACAGTGAAAGATTTCAAGAATTGTAAATCAGCAAGCACGGTTGGATGGACTATGTACCTGGATACTCCTCGACGCTACGATAGCAGCCTCCATCAGACTGACTCGCTCCCTCTGGGCGGCTTGCTCGTTCAACTCAAATGTTTGTTCATCCCCCTCCGGTGTGAGCCAATAAAATGTC
This sequence comes from Oryza meyeriana var. granulata, assembly GCA_003991445.1. NCBI lineage: Eukaryota > Viridiplantae > Streptophyta > Magnoliopsida > Poales > Poaceae > Oryza > Oryza meyeriana. Next base: position 22,777 of record RYFJ01003132.1, on the reverse strand, counting down.
CAAGGGAAGTTCGGTGGAGGAGCTTCGAGCCTGGGGAGCTCATCATCATCTGAGGATGAGGAGAGCGGAGGAGAGGGAGTCATGGGCCTAGGATCAACTGGCGACACTGGGTCTTCGACGAGCTCAGCAATTGGGACATCGGCTATGGTGTCTCGACTGGGTGAAGTCTGTAGCCCAGTCGAGTGGGTTGTCTCAACCTTAGGGGCTGGGACAACACTTGGCTCGGGCTGCAGCTCTGCAATCTCGGCCTCAGTTGAGACAGGAGCAACTGTGGGGGTTGGTGGCGCTGTCCCCTTGAGATCAGCGTCACTTAGCTTCCTACAGAGTTATTCAGCAATCAAGATGTTTCAAATCTACTAAAGATTTTCTAAAGATTGAGGATTTTCATACCTTCTAGAAGTCTTAAATCTCCACCCATGTGCGCTAGGGGTGGAGGTAGTCGGCAAGGGCCCGAAGGCCTACTTGGCGGCAGAGTGCCGTCAGTTGTCGGGCTTGTGGGCGTGGCAGTCAGCAGTGCAGAGCTTGGCCCAGTCAACACCGTACTAGGTGTGGCTGACTAGGGCATGGAGGAAGTCGGCAGCATGGTCCTAGGGCTAGTCGGTCCAAGGGCTGTGCTGCTAGGGTCCTTGGTCATCAGACCACCTGATGCCTTACTCGGCATGCTCGTCTTCTTGGCCTGGTCCGTCATTGTTCGCTTCCCAGCCCTCTTGGGATTGGGTTGGGCTGAAGAGGGACTGGCCGGCCGCTTTCTAAACTCACTGGCTAGCCGGCCGGGTGGGTTAGAGGTGAACTCAGTGAATTCCTGCAAGCATCAAGCATTCAAGAAAGTTTGATTGGATGACATTCAAACCACACATCACAGACAAGCATCAAAGCTGATGAGGAAACAAAATATTACCGCAGGCCGGGGCCTGTCTTGGCAATATGGCTTGGGGGCTCTCTCGGCGTCTAGAGTCTCGATAACTCCATTGATGAAGTAGCCAAGCAAGGTGTCGGTGACGATGTCCTTGTTGACAAAATCGATGTACTCCTGAGTAGGGTCATTCTTCCCCTCATAAACGTAGCCAAGATGACTCCTGGCCTTCAGAGGTTGAATCTGGTAATTCTGGAAGGTCATGGCCACCCAGGGCCAGGCCAGCCCCGTGTTCTTCGGCTTCATCGATCTTCTCCAACAGCAACTGCACCTGGACCATCTCTGCCTGTGACGGTAGAGCAGTCCAGCTCTCCAGCAACATGGGAGGATTTCCTGAGAAGGGTGGCAAGGAGGGCTCAAGATTGGAGCAATAAAACCACTCCTGATGCCACCCTTTCAGCGAGGTCTTTAGGGGAACATGCAAGTAAGCCTTCTTCATCTCATTGCAGAGTTGAAGGCCTGCTCCCCCTATCAACTGGATCTTGGACTTGGAGGGCTGCGGCTTGATGTGGAATAGGAAGCGGAAGAGGTTGAAATGGGGATCGATCCCCAAGAAAGCTTCGCAGAGAGTGACAAAGATCGAGATATGAAGAATGGAGTTGGGGTTGAGGTGGTAGAGCTCAATCTTGTAATACTCAAGGAGCCCGCAGAAGGAAATCAGAAGTGGGAAGAGCAGACGCGGTGAAGAAGGAATCAAAAACCACTGTTTCGTGGGGGCCTAAAGAGGGGATGGACTCACCGGTGGTGGGACGCCAATTGATGAGCTCCTTCGGTTGGAGGCATTTCTTCCTTTCCAGAAGGGCGAGCTTCGTGGCATAGGTGTCCGACGTCGGCCATGCTCCAGACGGCATGGCGAGGATGTCGAACGATACTTTCGGTATTATTGGGGTGAAGAACTGGGCGAGAGAGCTTTTAGGCGATGGGAATCAATGCACGAGAGGACATTTCCGCGGATTTCTGGAAGGGAGCTCGAGCTACAGAAAACCCTAGTTGGGGCGAAGAGCGCAAAGTTTAGCGCGTGTGCAGGAGCTGAAGCGTTTTGGCAAATTAGGGGTGAAAGAGGAATCTTTTCTCTCTCCCACCGCTTTATAGGCCTACGCTGGGTAGCTGGTCTGGGCCGGCTTTCTCAGTAATGGGCCATAAGATATGAGTTCCTAAATAACATGTCCTATTAGACCGACAACTGGCTGTGTTAAAATCATAATGCAAATGCTATTTTACAAGAACCGATTAAAATAATCAGATATGCTTCATGTTAAGCCTAACTGCTTGATACATGTGTTCAGATATCTGAATTATTTAGCAAGGTATTGAGGATATATCCTTATCAATAGCTGGTTTGCATTAAAATTGAGGATGCAGGTATTTCTCAAGTACACCTCACCACGTATTGGGTTAAAATACATGAAGTGGTACTTGGCTTACATTCTTAGCCAAATTGCTTTAAGCAAAAATATTTCCATCTAATATGATGCTAAAGAAGTCTAATTTCTGAGAAATATACTACTCAGGAAAGACTTAAGGGTTAAAGATCTTTGACTTTATGTTTAATTGTTTCACAATTAAGTATAAAGTCGGGGCCTACACCTAATAGGTGCGCCTATTCGGTGCATACTATTCATATTTTTCTATGAAGCCCTTCATAGCCTCGTTGTCAGCTGATATGAAGCAGGACTTGGAGAACAGGTACTCGGACAATAGGTACTCGGGAGCAAGGCACTTGGAAAATCTTCACAAGGAGGATAAGCACTTGGCATCAGCTGTGACTCAACTAAGAAGATCTCAGGGGCTGCTGTGGAGGCCATGGGCCCCGGGTACCTCATAGGAAGCTTTGTGGCCACTCGGATAGAGGATGGACCTAATCTTGCAATTAGGAATACAACAGAACTCGGTATATATTACCTTGTATGATAAGGAAATAGATATGGTTCTAGTTGGGTACATTGTATTCGTAGAAGGAGATCCTTTGGTCAACTTCGACTGGGATTACTATCTTGTAAGCTTGTCTCCTCAGTATATAAGGAGAGGTAAGGAGCCCCCTGGGGCAGAACGCTCTCACCAGAGAAAACACCACAATCTCATCAGAGAAACCTTAAAGACAATACACAACAACTGGAAGTAGGGTATTACTTCTCCTTGAGGACCTGAACTAGGATAAATTTTTTCGTGTTCCTTTGCAATCCATCAAGTTTAGGTCGCACGAGTAGCCCCATATAATTATTGCTGGTACAAAGCATTGATAGGTACTGAGATAAAAAAACTTAGGTCCTGCAGGGGGCCGTTACTGGAGTTCAAGGTATTTTGGGGTTCAAAGGAAATGGGGGCAACCCACATTTAACCTTTGGGGCTCTAAAATAAAAGCTATTACTGGAGATGCTCAAATATTTCAATTATTATAGTATCAAACTAAGCATATACATAAAGTATATGGTGAAATAAAATAGAAAAAAATGGGGCTAAGAAATAGGGGCCATTACTGGAGTCCGAGGCATTTTTGGGTTTAAAGAAAATAGGGGCAACCCCATTTAACCTTTGGGGCTCTAAAATAGGAGCTATTGTTAGGGATCCTCTAATGAAGAATTGAACCTTCCTTACTTATTTATGGTACTAACCGAAATGTGAATATTTTGTGGTGTTTCTTGAAATCGTGATTTCACTTGTGGTATAGATTGAATTTTTTCAAATATGAATCCGCTGTCTTATGCTAGCTGCAAAAGCCCTAGTGGTGATTGGGCTCCTTTAGGTTGTCGGCTTCCTAGTGGCCTTATTTATTTCTTTCTTCTACGTTCACTAAGATCATTTAAATGTGCTGCCACATTATATTTTTTGACCAGTGTCACTGTGAACTGGTTATCAGTATTCACCATACCGTTTTTGGAGGGTTACCCCTACAGTATAGCGGTTGCTGCCGAAAACCGCACAAATTTGATCTCTAAAAATTTGAATTTAAAATTTTTAAATCTCACGGTAAGGTCACAGTTACCATAGTAAGATCGTGTTTACCGTGCGATATCGCGTGCTAACCGTACGGTAAGCCGTAGTATGTTGAAGCTAAAAAGAAAAAATTATAGAAAAATTATAAAACGTATTAAAAATTTTTAAAAATTGTAGAAAATTCTAGAAAAATTGTGGATATCTCTAGAAAAACAATGTAATATTACATAATTTTTTTGCATAATCCTTGCTATCTTTTTACACTTAAATAAAGTAGAAATTATATCCCAACCCATCTCTTATTTTTTTAATTTTGATGGAGCTTCAAAATATGAAGTAAACTTTATTATTTTTACAAACTTTCTTTACCATAGTGATCCATAATTTAAGTACTACTTACTAGAATTTTTTTAGATTTTTTTATTTTTTAAAAAAATTTGAATTTGGATGAAATTTATTTAAACTAAACCGCTGGTAACCGATACCTTACCCGGCGGTTTGGATGGTAACCGCTATAACCGTGTGATTACCGGCGGTTTGGCTAACCCTGGTCACAATTGGTTGAAAACCACTTTAGATTTGGAACTTGGAGCACAATTTCTGACATGGAGATAAGTGCTGAGATTTCAACGGGTCAGTTGGCCTAATAAGCTTTCCGTTAACCCCACAGAAGAAAAGCCCTCCAATTCTGTCTATGGAAGTACTATAGAGGTTTTATTTGCCGAATCTTTCCCTTTTTCTATTTAGCAAAGGTCAGCCTTACTCATGCTTGTGCTTTCCCACTTGACAAAATGCCCGTGTTTTTGGATTCCATAGACTTGTGTATATTTTGACCATTGTTTTGCATAATATAGTAGTAGAGAACGTGTATAATCTTATGAGATCATTCTCAATGAGAGATGTAATGATGTTATTTTAATGTTGTGAATGTAGGTTTTTTGTATTATTATCCACTGAGTAAACTTCACAAAACTATAGTTCTAATTAAAAGAACAAAATAGTGGTTTCCCAAGACTTGTAATGCAGAATCCATGGTTTTGTTTGAAAAATTATCAAACAACTGCATTTATAAGTAGCAATTTGACAAGACTATACTCTTAGAAGCACATTGTTTAACAGAAGTAATCTGTTAACTATATTGTCCCTAAAACAGCTTGCAAGTAAAAGTGTAGTTTTGTGAAGCTACTTGTACTGTCTAGTGTTTTCTGGGCATTAGAAGTGTAGTTTATGTTAACAAATTAAATGTAATTTTAAGTGTATTTGTGAGCATGAAATGCTTGAGCGCACTGACAGAGCAGGTAGTTTCACTTTTACCAAGATCTCCAAGGTAATATTTTCATCATTTTCATAATGTGGATAGTGCGTGAAGGTAAACGTTACACAGCCAGCAAGCATGATGTATACAATTGAGTATATATACATATGCAAATAAACATATGACACATGAGTACGTACAACCTGCAGCTAGGGAGTGGGCACATTTTTGTTCCTTTGTGCGTGGTTGGTTTGGTACCCCATCTCCCCAAGTCCCAACACCATTTGGAGTTTTCTCACACAAACAGAATATTTCTGGGATCCCTTGTCTGCACTGTATTCCACCAAGAGATGTTCACGGGTGCTGCAATTGCATGTGCTTGCACACACTACCTAGCCAAGTTAGCAGCAAAGTGATTCATGTAGTTCAATCAATACATCAGAAATTAATTAGTTAGTTCCATCTTATTTGAGAAATGTAATCACATAATGATTGGTAATTTCAAGGTTTCGGGAAGAAATTACTGAAAAAAGGGTAAAGCTTTGATGTTGACAACAGAATGCTTTGATGTGATGCTTTCTAGGTAGCAGTGAGAAGACAAACTTTCTTTGGTTTTGATGTTGTTGGTCCCAAATTGCTCTGCTCTATATCTCTAGTGTTGATTTTGTTGCGCATGCAGATTCGTGGCCATTTGAAGAATGAATGATGATATTAACAGGCAAACATAATCCGATGGTATGAAGAAAACACACCAATTCCTTTCAGAAATTGGACTGAAAAATCATGGCAAAACCAACATCAAACTACATGCATGGTACAAGCATCAAGAACGAGAGATTCAACAAGTTTACAAGTTGGGGACATGGAGGAGGAGAAGAGATGAGGGCAATAATGGCGCGGGCGTCATTGAGCTGACGCCGACGAAGAAGATGGCGACGGTATCCTGTCCATTGTGGTGACCACCTCCTTCATGGACGGCCTCTTGTGCGGTGCCATGGCGCAGCACGCGAACCCCAGCCGGAGGCAGTTCGCCAGCGCCTCCTCCCTTCCCGCCATCTCCCCGCGCAGCGCCGCGTCGGCCAGCCGGAACACCTGCTGCCCGTTCTCCTCCGCCGCCGCGGCGGAGCTCCATTGGCAGAGCTCCAGGCTCGTCAGCGCGCGCCCGGCGACCAGCTCTAGCAGCACAATGCCGAAGGAGTAGACGTCCCACTTGGCGTTCGCCTTCCGGTTCTTTACGGCCTCCGGCGCCTGGTAGTGCGCCGCCGCGTCGCCGGAGCCGGACGGGCTCGCCCCGGGCGGCGGCGACAGGTCCGGCAGGCTCTTCGCCGACCGCTTGCTCCCGAACCGCCCCACCGTCGCTGCCGCCGGCCTGAGCGTGTCGCCGCCGCCGACGAGCCTGTGGATGCCGAGGTCCGCCACCAGCGGCTCCATGTCGGCGTCGAGTAGGATGTTGCTCGGCCGAATGTTGCCGTGCACGAACTTCTTGTCGTGGAGGAAGGCGAGTCCTCTCGCCACGCCACGCGCGATGCGCAGCCGCACACTCCAAGTGAGGCTGATCGGCGACGACCCCGTCTTCCCTGCACAAACGCGCTCGAGTGCGTTAACGATGCGCGACGGCTGCGGCGGCCATGGCCCATGGCGATGCTTAGGCTTAGTTGGTGCTGCTTGCTTACTCTTGACGGAGAGGTTGGCGAGGCTGCCATTGGCGGCGAACTCGTGATGAGAGCACTCTGGGCCCAGTAGAAAAGCCGCGGAGGCGGAGGATGTTGACATGGCGCGGACCTGCGATGGTACCGCCATCTGTGCGTCGAACGTCGCTCGAACCGCCTCACGCCGACGTCGTCGCTGCCGATCCGTGCGTACCCCAGCACGGCGCCGTCGGCCAGCACGGCCTTGTACACGATGCTGCTGCCCGCCGCTCCGAGGATGTACGCCGACGCTTTCAGCAGCGTCTCCATCTCCAGCTCCACGTCGCCGTCCACCGTCACCAGCACCGCGCCGCCGTCCTTGGCCTTCTTGCTGCCAGCCGCCGCCTCGTCCGTCTTCGCGGCGACGACACCCTCCTTGGCGGCGAAGGATGCAGACGTGTCCGTCACCTCCTCCGTGCTGTCACTCTCGTCTCCGGCCTTCTTCCGCAGGCAGCACGACAGGCTCCGGCCGATGCCGTCCGGCGACTCGTCGGGCTCCGGCTTCTTGAAGACGACCCCCATCCTTTGCTTCGCCACCTCCTCCTGCTGCCTCTTCTTCCTCACCTGGTACACGTACATGAACACCACGAACAGGACGGCGATGCCGGCCACGTCGCCGGCAGCGATGGCGATGATGGTGGCCATCCTCATCCGGCCCTGCTGCCCTCCTGACGTCGGCGCTCCGGCCTCGGCGCCGGTGTCTTCCCCGGGCAACCCCTCGGTGGGGTTCTTGGGTATCGCCGCAATGGCCGGTGGCGACCTTGCCGTGCCGTTGGGCGGATCCTCGGCGGAGGAGGAAGCGAAGGCGCAGAGGCTGTCGAGCGGCCTCCCGCACAGCTCGGCGTTGCCCGCGAACGCCGTCGGCCTCTGCACGGTGAACGGCGGCAGCGTCGGTATGGCGCCGGTGAGGTTGTTGTAGGACAGGTCGATGGTGACATTGGCCGGTAGGCGCCACGCCATCTCGGGCGGTATGGTGCCGGCGAGGCGGTTGGACGATAGGTTGACGTAGCGCAGCGCGGCGCCGCCGAAGTCCGGGGGGAGAGTGCCATTGAGCAGGTTGGAGCTGACGTCGAGCACCTGCAGCGCCGGGAAGCCCCCGACGGGAAGCGCGCCGGAGAAGAAGTTGTTTGCCAGGGAGACGGCGGTGAGATTGGGGAGCAGGGTGAGGTTGCCGGGGATGGGCCCGGAGAGCGCGTTCCCGGCGAGGTTGAGCGCGCGGAGGCTGCGCAGCTGGCCGACCTGCTCAGACAGTCCCCCCGTGATGCCGTTGCTGGCGAGCGACAGCACGCGGAGCTCCGGCGCGCGTAGCAGCTCGACGGGGACGGTGCCGTTGAGTGCGTTGCCGGAGAGGTCGAGGTGGCGGAGGTGCTCGATGAGGCCGAGCTCCCTCGCAATGGGCCCGACCAGCTGCGCGTTGGGCAGGACGACGCTGGCTACCCTGGCCGCCTCCGACGAGGACGCCGACGAGAACGCCATGCAGACGACGCCGTTCCATGCGCAGGGAGTGTCGTCGGCGTAGCCCCAGCCAGCGAGCGAGCCGAGCGGGTCAGCCAGGAGCGACAACTTGAAGGAGAGGAGGAGCACGCCGTCCTGGTTAAGCGCCGCCGCCGGCTGGGTCAAGTGGGCGCCGACGAGCAGCAAGGCCAGCACCAACGGGATAGCCGCGGCCGCCATGGACGTGCAACGGCAATGGCATGCAGCAGCAGCATTGAGATTGGAGGGCATAAGAAGGAAGGAATGAGGGTTTTGGATTGGTTAGAATGGTAGTTCACCAAAACTCTTGTTGTAAAGAGAGGAGAAGATGGTTAGCTAGATGGCTAGGCTCTACTCACTCTACCACTCTAGAGTGAGTGAAGTGTAGTAGCGTGGAGCTATCTATAGAATAGTATTAGATCCCTCTCTGACTAAAGTAGTAGTATCAAAAGGGCTCTCTGTCTCTGCTCCCTCTGTGCCTCTTTCTATGGTCTCTTTCTATGGTGTCAAAAGGGGTCATGGGGGACGAAAGGGTGTGTTCAATGATGCAAGAATGTGAATGAATGAAGGAATGAAATGGATGGATCATCATCAACCTTTACTCCATATCTATGAATGGTTGCTACTCTCTCAGTCCTACAATATAGCTATCTTTAGATTTAAATTTTATCTCAAATATAGCTAAGTAGGATATGTAAAAGATAATTTTTACCATATAACTTTTTATGTTATCCAAGTGTATCTTATTATGCCATTAACTCTCGAGATTCGTATCCTACTAATACTATGTTTAATCTCATCATCCTACCATGTATTAATGAGGAATATTTTTGAACTTGCACTAAATTCTTAATCTCTTTAAAACACTTCTAGATAGGTATCTTTTGAGATAGAGGGATTAGTATCAACAAGAATTTGAGGGTGTGCTACTGTGGTGGCATTGGCATGGCGTTTGTTTCATACTAATGTTTTTGTTTGCCAACTTTTGCGGGGCCCTTCATGCAGAGCATGGATGGATGGAGGTTATTTTGGTTGTTGTTGGAGCTGATGGATAGAAGATTGGCGGTATTGGTAAAAAGGTGCATGCCAGCCCTGCTTTGGTTTTGGTTTGGTATACTTTGGTCCAGTCCATTGGCAAGGGGTGGCTTTTTCAGAAAGAAAAAAAATATATAATAGGATTGCTGAATCATGAAAAGCGGTACGCATACATGCATGCACAAAAGTAGCTATTCATACACGCATACATCCTGTGTTCTGTCACTTGTGTACGAGTATTTTGTTTTCCCCTGAAGCGTGTGCATTTTTGTGACAGTGTTACATGTGTAGAGCATAGTGCCACATACTGAAAGACCTAAATATCAAATGCGTCGATCAGGGCATGGCTGAAAGCAAAATAAAAGGCTAAACTTTAGGTTTTATACGTATCTGGCGTAAATTTGGCCTAAAAACACATATACATGGCTGAAGCTGATTCGTGGCATGAAAAACATGGAAGGTCTTTAGGGCAGGATTAATTGAGTATTAACTATTATAAACTTAAAAGAATTAATTTAATTTTTTAAAAACTTATATATAAAAAGTTTTTTTAAAAAATACATTGTTTAGTAATGCGGAAAGCGTGTTCACGATATATAAAGGAGTAGCTCAACTAATGAGCTAAAGCAAACTGAGCCTAAGGCCATGAGGAACACGCCGCGGCGCTAGCCGTGGTCTCATGACCAAAAAGAGGTCCACATAGGCTTAGCCCACTAAAGCTTCAGCTGGAGATAGAGGCCTCACAATGCAAAGTATCTTTAGATGGGAACCAAATCTGAAGCCTCAGCTCGAGATATGAAGTCCACATCACCATTTATCCTAGCACTACGAAAAACCCTACTTCCCTCGCTCTCTCCTGTATTTCAAGTATGCAATTCAGTTTTCTGTAATTCATGATCAGTCCCTGTTTTAGACTTGTGATTGGAGATGTACTAAAAAAATTTCCGGGATCTGGTCTGAGAGCATATCGAGTGTTCAATCACAAGAAATTGCTTTATTTATTGACATGGTTGCTCACACGAGCTTTATTTATACATGGGTGCTCACATGACCTTTATTTATATACATGGGTGCTCTCACGAGCTTTATTCAACAACATGTGCTTATGAGAGCTTTATTCAACTACATGCTATGGAAAGAGTTTCATTCAAATACCTCTTACAACTACATTACCCTAAGCTTATAGGTGGACTAGGTTACTTTATTTAGTGCAATAAACTAAAAGATACAAGTACTTGCTAATTTTGTTGATGACCATACCTTTCGCAAATGTGCTCCACTAAATCTCTCTTCAACCGGTTGTGCATAGCACGGTCATGGACCTCTGCATCTCGTTGAAGCACTTGAGCAAATTCCGGTGGTACCTCATTATGGTACTATGGAGCTTGTACCTCAAAATCGCCTCCATTGTCATTCACGCCGTGCTCCGCGTCATCTTATTCATCTTCAATGATCATGTTATGCATTATTACACAAGCAGTCATTATGTTGCCAATGTCCGCTTGTTTCCATAGCCATGTTGGAACAGCTACCACCCTAAAACATTGTTTCAGTGCACCGAATGCACATTCAACATCCTTCCTCGCCCCTTCTTGCTTTCTGCCAAACAATTTATGCTTCTCCATTTGGGGCAAAGAGATCGTGTTCATAAGTGTGGAATATTCCTGGTATATCCCGTCAGCAAGGTAGTAACCCAAGTCATAGTGATTTCCATTGATAGTGTAGTTCACCCTTGGTGCTCTTCCAAAGATAACATCAATGAATATCGACGATTGGTTTTAAGACATTGATATCATTGTTCAACCCCGCGACACCAAAAAATGCATGTCAAATCCACCAATCATGTGAAGCCACTGCCTCGAGAATGATCGTTGCAGCTCCATAATCACCCCTTGTGTACATACCTTTCCAATCATTAGGACAGTTCCGCCACTTCAATGCATGCAGTCAATACTCCCCAATATACCCAGAAAGCCACGAGCCTCAGCTATATGTAACAAGCGATATGTATCGTCAATGGTGGGTTTCCTTAAATATTCTAGTCCAAAAACTTCAATGATACCCTGACAAAAGTTGGCCAATGACTCATACCCGGTGGTTCCATCTATGCGCACGTACTCATTAGTTTGGTCAGGAGAACAACCATAGGCTAACATCCGCATAACAGTTGTGCACTTCTGTATGGGTGAAAGACCGGCACGACCAATTGCATCAAACTGAGAGGGAACAGAGCATGGGCATAGAGGAACGGCTGCTGCGTACCCATAGGAGCTGCCTGGCTTGCTGATTGCGAGAGATTGCTTGCCATCTTCGGATCTTGCAGGAAGTTGAGAAAACCACCAGGAGGGGTCTGATCCATCGAAACTTAAACCAAAAAAATCATTCAAGAGGTTAAACGAGAACGATGGCAGCAGCGGATAGGGTTAGGGTTTGGTGGCTTACCTCTCCTCTGGTTGCTGACACCAACAACGAAGCGGATGCCGGGAATAGCGCCTCCATCCAACGGCAGCACGTGGCTCCGAAGCGAATAGTGCCATCAACAACATGGGAATGAGGATAAATAGGGCAGCCCAAGCACGGGAAAACGACGGTGCCCGCGCAGAAGACGAGGGTGCCCCAAGCGCGTCGCGAAGGCACGGTCTCCCTCATCGCGGCTCCTCGAGCCGTTTCCTTGGCCTTCAGATACGAGAGCGAGCCGAGGCACCAGTGTCTTGCAGGAGAGCCACGCGGCATGCTCAGGGTACTCCCCCTGCTGAGTTGGAGCCGTGGCTCCTATGTGGCGAGCCGAGACCACTTGCTATGTAGGAGCGTTGTTCATGGCCTAAGGTTGTAACACGCTGAAAATTCGTTAAGAAAAATACGTAAATTTTTGAACTTTTTAAAAACATTTTGCATCATGACGTGTCTTTGGTTGCTTTGCTTGAAATCGGATAGAAGCCGACTCAAATAACGGGACCGACAAACCAAAACCAATTGTTGACGCCGAAAACCCGCCGGGGGCCGTCCGGCGTCTGGGTGACACGCGAAGGCCTGGGAGATTTGATTCACTCCAGTGCAGGTCCTAAAGTCTTGAGGTTCGCAGGCGTGCCAGTCAATTTGACCCTGTAATTGACAAGGAGAAAGGAATGTTAAATTCGTGAGCCAATCGACTGGAAGCCGGCTTGGACTCATCTCATCGGCTGTTGGCCGATACGCACTGTAGCACTTATACATCGGCTTAAAGCCGATGACGGCAGGAGCAATAGCATAATAATAAACAAGTATCGCGCTAGCCGATCATCGAAGGGATACTCAAAAACCGGCTATAAACTTGGTAAAATAAACAGGCAGAATGCATAAGTAAATAGATCAAATAAACTCTAGCCGATCATAGTTTAGTGTTACTGGTATTGCCGTGAAAATGTGCCCGTGCCCGGGCCCTTGCTCATATCGGCTCCCGGGGTCTTCATCCGCTATCCGGGCCCATACCCGGGTCCTCACCTGGGGTCGTGCCCGGGAACCTGCTTGTACTTGCACTTGGATCGGCAGAATAAACCAATCGGCTAGCCCTTAGCCGATCGTAACAATAATACAGGCAAGAATATGTAATAAGGTATGCAATAACATAAATGATAGACAATTGATGAGCCAGCCGACTATCGAACAGAACATATGGATAAAAGGGCTAAAAGCCGATTATAAAATAAAACAATGAATAAATGTAGTCGGCTTCAACAGATAACTTATCGGCTAAGTACTCCGATAACAACATCGCATAACACCCATCGGCTCATCAAGAGTAAAGCTATTATCGTCAGTCTAGTAGATCGGACCCAACCGTTGCAGCACAGACCGATGATGATAGCGATACCTCAATAGGCCGATAGATCTGATGCGATCGTGATGAAGATAACTTACCGGCTATACACCCCGATAAGACGCCTGCGCATAAAGCATCGACTTAGCAGGATCGGTTTATCGCTAGCAGTTTAGTAGGTCGGACCTAACCGATGCAGCACAAACTGATGATAAACCGCTCCCAGTAAGCCGATACGATCTACGCACGCGTGATGTGATATACCTAATCAATCTATGAGATCAAACTGAACTGATGCAGCCATAGATAAAATAAATATATCATGGTAAGCCGACTACCATAAACCGACTAGAATATCGGACCTAACCGAGGAAGTCCTAGCCGATAGGTAGCCGGGGTGACGAGACTTACCCTCTCGCAGGAGGTCGGACCTAACCGATGCAGCCCGGCTCGAGAAGCAAGATCCTGTCGGAGGGTGGCGATGCGCCGAATTTTGTATTGATCGAGTGATGATTTACAAGGTGCCCGGGCGTACGTATTTATACCCCGAGTTACATAAGTCCTTATTGGACACGGTACAGGATTTCCTAATTATAATAGAAAACACTAATAAAACCAACCGGACACGAGGTCAGGTTTCCTAAAGATAAGTACTTGCCTAATTAATATATACAGTGAAAAACTGCCATACAGCGGTCTTTACGGTCCCCTTCCGGAATCGGTCTCTTCTGGATCAATTTCTGCCAGTTGACTGCAATTTTCCCTTTGACCGAATCTGACATAAGGCCTTACCAAATTTTGGCGTTAACACATGCCCCCCAATTTCGGAGTTCTCCTATAGGACTTCGAAATTCTTTCGTTCCGGGCCTACATATTTCTTCCATACCGAGGCGGCCCAAGGTAGCCCACTTGCCATAATTGTTTGAAACAGTGCCAACGGCCTTCGATTCCCGCCCGGTCATCATATCTTTATAAAACGCTTCGTCTCCCTAGCCCCTTTTTTTTTACGCTTTCACATCACCAGAGCACCACCGCTTCATCTTCCAGCGCTCCGTCAAGCTTCAGCGAATCCAGACGAATCGTCGCAACCCCTTTCCTTCAGTCGTTGATTCTTGCATCTTCTCCCCTTTTCGCGATGGCATCAGCATCCGCAGTCCCTGAGGTAATCTTTCTGCCCGATTATTTTCTTCCGATCTACAGCCCATGCGAATCCGATCTGCTATGTTCTTTACCTGTTCTTCGTCGTGTTCTTGTTTACTGTAGCATCTTAGAGCCCAGATCTTGATTCCGGCCGCCGATTACCCCAGCTTTTTCTATCATGGCCCCATGGGTAGCGAAGACCCCATAGATTTTATAATCGCCGAGACCCAGCGTATTCCTTTCAAGAACTCGGCCATGCGAGTCAGTGACTGGACCAACAGCTTCAGGTCATGGCCGAGCAAACTGCCTGGGTGGAGAGATTGGTACCTCAGGGTGTCGGCTGCAAAGAGAACCTACTGGGAAGAATCTCACATCGGCCACTGCATCAATCTTTCTCTGGCCGATATGGAGAGAAATGAATCCCTGCTCGCATCAGCCTCATAATTCTGGTCCGATGCTCTCAATGCCTTCCTGTTTGGGCACGGGCCTATGACCCCCACCTTGCTGGATGTGACCATGCTCACCTGTCTTGACACAACGAGCTACATCGATCCCTTCAGGCTTCGCTTCAAACCCGCTCATCGGCTCCAAGCAAAGAATATCGGCGGCTGGTCCAGGTACATATCCCTTCACAATAAAGGAACTGGATCGGTTGATGACCGAGAACATGTTGCTTTCCTGAACTTATGGCTGGAGCGGTTTGTTTTTGGTGGCGCAACCCTCGGTCCGACGGTCAACATGCAATGTTTGGCAGAATGCTTGGTTGATCGGAAACAGATCCCCTTGGGGCAATTCCTCCTTGGTGCCACCTATCACCTGCTTCATCAAGTGGCAACTAAGTTATCGGCCGGCCAGCCCGTCGGCCATATCGGGGGTCCTTGGTGGTTTGTACAGCTCTGGCTCAATATCTACACCTCCAAGGCTGTCCCTGGGACTTCTCTCTCCGATCAATCCTTTCCGGCCGATTACACAGAAGACCAAGATCCTGTTTACCGCCGATGCACCTCTATGAGCGAAGCTGCATCGGCCCTCTCTGGCGGTAAGATAATCCCCGCTGAACTTAGTCAGTGGTTCAAGGGACTTTACTATGGCTTCACCAGGGAAGCCACTCTCTGGTTTGCTTATAATGATGCATCATCATTCGAGATGCCTTCTAATTTCGACCCACTCAAAGCTCTGGACAATGATGAGTCCAAGGCCATCTTCCTATCGGCCATCACCCCTCGTCTACTGCCAACTGGCTTCTCTCTGGGCCGATCGCAGCCTTCATATGAGTTTTATCATCCATCGGTCGGTTCCCGTCAGTTTGGCCTTGGTCAGCTTCCGATCGGCCTATTCTTTATTGATAAAATCCAGGCCCGGGGCAATGTCAGCAACGCCCTAGAATATGATCGGATGCGAGCTTTGATAGACCCCCTTCTTCTAGGCGCCGCCACCGAGGTATACATTTGCACCGCCAACACCAAGCTTTTCGTCCGATGGTGGTCAGAATGGAAAAAACATCTATTCAGCTTAGCGGTCACCTGTTATTGTTCCCGCCTTGACACTGAGTACATCAAATCTGACGAAGAGGTAACACCTGTAAGTCTCAACTATCATCTCCAATCATCTCTAACTCCTATTTTGCAGGCTGCCAGCGTCGAGCCCCCGAGAACAAGCAACAGCGGTCGGCCGATTCTGTATCAACCTCCATCAGCCACCCCAAACTTAGGGCGCGACGCTCCACCTCCATCGGCTCTCCTCAAGGCGCCCTGGCCGATGGGACAAAAATGGAAGAAGTTAGCACATCGCCCCTCCCTGAAGAAGCAGAAAAACGATGCCGATGTCGTTGCCCCGACGCCACCTTCTCCTCAAACAACATCGGCTCCCTCATCTCCTCAGGTATGCGCCAAGTCTTATTATTATTATTACCCGCTTCCTTACTTATCTCACCAAGTTCTTGTTCAGCTCGAGTCATCAGCTCCAAAACTTCAACCTTCTTCTGTCATTCCTCCAAGCACTGAGCCGATGGCTTCTCCAGTCGCCCCACTCTTGGCACCAAGTCCTCTAGCCGTCGACGAGACCGCCCCTATTCCATCGGCTGATATCGGCCCCTCCGAAGAACAACCTATTCATCTCCCTGAAGCCGATGTCATCCAAGCTGCTAATGTCCTTCCTCAGGTAACCTCTTTATGCCCACATCTTGCTTTTAACTCTCCACTGATCCTTTTACCGATGTCAATTTTGCAGTCCTTGGCCGATTTGTTTTCTTTTGACATCGGCAAGTATTTGGAGGTAGAAGAGGAAACAGCCACCAGTGCAGCAACCAAACCGTCGTTTCCAGCCGATGTACGCGATTATTTAACAAGCATCAACAATCGGCTGGAAAACCTAATCGATGCGCTAGTGGAAGACTGTGGGTCGATTCGGGCAAGGTTTGCAGAAATTGAACATTATCTGCCCGAAGAACTTGTCGACGCATTAACCCCTGCGGCATACCTGGAGTCTCATAGGTTTAAACTCATCAAGCTCAGACAGCGCATAGCCGATCGTGCTGACCAACAGAAGATATCTCAAGACATTCAAGCCGATCGGCTGTTAGCTCAAGCCGAGAAGAAAAAACTTGATGACATGGCCGCTGCCCCCCAAGAGCTCCAACCCAAGCTAGATTAACTGAAGAAGAGGGAGGCCGATTTGCTGGTAGAACTTGAAAAAGTTCGCAAGGATCTTGCAGCCACAAAGTCCCAGCTTATCGGCCTACCGCAAGCCATCCAAGACCAAGAGGCTAAGGTTGCAGCGACGGTGCGTCAAGTCATTCACCGGCGCAAGAACTTGACTACCATTCCGAGTTCCGATGAAGACGACATCCGGGCCATCAATGAAATTGACCAAATCCGCCTGCACGCCATTGAGTCAATTCAAAAATTCCTGTAAATTAATGACCGATGGCCTGCACGCCATTGAAGGCTCTGTTGCTTCCCTCTTCACCCTTGATAATATCTCTATTTGTTTGATCTAAAGGCGATATCGACTGATATCGGCTGTCTTTAGACGATGTAAAAAAAAACGGCTTCGAACTGCTTAGAAATCAGCTACACTTAAACCAATTTAAGAGTTGATCCAACGCGTGGGATAATACTTCTTGAGATATTTCCGTTAAGCGCTTTAGTAAACTCTGTCCTGTAGATCTTCTAATATATAGGCATTCAGGCACACAGGATTACATCCGATAGGGCCCCTCCCAATTAGGCGACATTTTCCAAACTTATTATCTCTGGACCCGATCGCAAAATCAACTTCCACACAAGATCTCCCTCGGCAAACGATTTACTCACCACTTTTTTGTTGTAATGCGAGCTGCCTTAATCTTGTTTCCTTAATCCTTTCCAATGCTCTCAACCGATTTCTGAGCAATATCTTCAAGTTCTCTGTCATTAAGTTATAATAATCATCGGCCGTCAATTGATTTTGCAAAGAAATCCTCCTAGAGCCGATGTTAGTCTCCCATGGTAAAACCGCCTCATGTCCATATACTAACTGATACGGTGGCACCCGAGTAGATCCATGACATGCCATCCGATAAGCCCATAGTGAATCGGCTAACGTAGTATGCCATCGCCGTGGCTACTCATCAATCTTCCGTTTAATCAACTTGATCAGACTCTTATTAGAAGCTTCCGCCTGTCCATTGGCCTGAGCATGAATAAGGCGATGATTTAATAATTTGATCCCCATACTGGCAGCAAACTGTTGAAACTCATCAGACACGAAGATGGACCCTGATCAGTAGTTATCGTCTGAGGATCCCAAACCGATAAATTATATGCTCTTTTACAAACTCGATCGCTTCTTGGACGTAACTTTCTTCAAAGGAATCGCCTCCACCCACTTGTAAAATATCTGTCGCCACCAATTGAACTTATGTCCCTTACTTGATGGAGGAAAACCTGGCCGATCATATCAATTCCCCAACCTCTGAACTGCCATGGTTTGATGATAGGATTCATAGCCGATGCTGGTGCTCGCTGTATATTTTCAAATTTCTGACAATCTTGACATCCTTTATAATACCTGAAGCAATCTTCCAGCATTGTCGGCCAAAATATCCTCTTCTCAGCAACCACTTCATCTTATGAGCCGATTGATGAGTCCCACAGATGCCCTCATGCACTTCGCACATAACCACTTTGGCTCTTCCAAATCCAGGCACCTAAGCAGAACCCCCTCAAAAGTCCGATAATATAATTCCTCATCAAGCAGCACATACTTCGTAGCTTTATACCGAATTTTCCTGGAAACCGACTGTGATGGATTTTGCAAATAACCAATTATCTCCTGTCTCCAATCATCGGCCTTATTCTGAACATCAATATCGGCTATTTCAACCTTAACCTGCCTACTTAGCCGATACCCTGAAGCAATCTACGCAAGATCATTGGCTTCTAAATTCTGCTCCCTGGGAATATGATCTATTGATACCATCTTGAAATCCTTTAACAAATCCATACATTCTTCATAATATGACCTCAAAACATCATCTCTGCACTCATATTTTCCAAACAACTGCTTGATCACAATAAAGAATCACCAATTATCTCTATGACATCGGCTCCGATTTCCTTCAAAAGTTGAAGCCCCTTTAATACCGCCTCGTACTCTGCTTGATTATTAGTTCGATAAGGTTTAATTGTAAAAGCAAACTCAAAACTTGCCCCGAGGCGATATAATAACCAAGCGATACCAGATCCATGCTTGCAAACCGATCCATCAAAAAAAACAAGTCCATGGAATCGGCTCCACATAATCCTCGTGAGACCCCTGTGTTGCACAATGAAATCGGCCACTGCTTGTCCTTGATTGCTTTAGCCGATTCATATCTTCAAGCTTGAACTCTGTCAAAGCAAAAACCCACTTGCCAACTCGCCTTTCAAGACTGGAGCCGACAACTTATATTTGACCACATCGGCCTGGCAAACTACTGTACACTCAGCCGATAGGATGTAATGCCTTAACTTCGTACATGAGAAATATAAACACAGGCATAATTTCTCCACCGCAGGATATCTCGTTTCAGCATCCAGAAGTTTTCTGCTCAGATAAAACACAACTCGCTCTTTTCCCTCAAATTCCTGTATCAAAACAGATCCGATGGATTTCTCATCGGCTGACAAATACAATTTGAACGGCATTCCTTTCTGCGGCAGAATTAAAATAGGTGGGGAACTCAGATAATTCTTGATTTCGTCAAATGCCTTCTGCTGTGCTGCCCCCCACACAAACTCTTGATTGGCCTTCAACTTTAACAATGGTGTGAAAGACTCAATTCTCCCTGATAAATTTGATATAAATCTTCTCACAAAATTAATCTTGCCGATCAACGATTGCAACTCTGTCTTATTGCTTGGTGGATCTGTAGTCTTAATGGCTCTGATACTTCGCTGACTAACTTCAATCCCTCGCTCATGAACCATAAAACCCAAAAATTGCCCAGCCGATACACCAAAAGCACACTTATTAGGTTCATTCTTAGTCCGTACTTCTTGGCCCTCTCCAGCACTTTTCGTAGATCGGCTATATGGCTTTCCTCACCTTTAGACTTGACCACCACATCATCAATATAAATTTCTACCAACAAGC
Organism: Oryza meyeriana var. granulata; assembly: GCA_003991445.1. Taxonomy (NCBI): domain Eukaryota; kingdom Viridiplantae; phylum Streptophyta; class Magnoliopsida; order Poales; family Poaceae; genus Oryza; species Oryza meyeriana. The sequence continues at coordinate 2,927 of RYFJ01003132.1, read as the reverse complement.
CGATGAGATCATGAAATATATAATTCATCGCCCTTTGATAAGTCACACCGGTACTTTTCAATCCAAAAGTCATTACTACCCACTCATACAACCGATAGCTCCTGGACACCGAAACGCAGTTTATGTATTTTCTTCTTCAGCCATAAAAACTCTGATTGTATCCTGCATTGCCGTCATGAATGCTGATAATCTTGTGGCCCGAGCTGCATCTACCAATAAATCTGCTATCGGCATTGGGTACTCATCCTTGGGGTAGCTTTATTCAGATCCCGGAATCAATACATATCCTCAATTTTCCATTTTTCTTCTCCACCGGGACGATATTAGAAACCCACTCAGCATATCGGCACGGCCTTATGAACTTGGCATCATATAATCTTGTGATTTTCCGCTTGATCGGCTCAATATAACTCTGCCTTGAATCTCTTGGAGCCTGCTTGAATGGCCAATATCCTGGTTTAATGGGCAGCCGATGTTCGACAATCGATCGGCTTATCCTGGCATCTCATGGTACTCCCAGGCGAAACAATCCGATACTCCTTCAACAGTATTATCAAATTCCTCTCGGCAGTTCAGGACTTAATTTTTGCTTATGTACATCGGCTTGGCTTATCCTGGTCCTATATCAATTTCCTCCAAATCATCGGCCGACGTAAATCCTTGCCCCAGTTTCCCTTCGAAGTCTTCAATAGAGCCCATCAGAGTAACAACTTAGAGCCGACTTGCTGAATCGGCTGTATCCCCTGGCTAGTGACCTCAAGGTAATCTCCTTCCATATTTTTCCTATAGGAGCAGTCAACACCGTCGGCTTCCCAGACTGGTAGATCGGTCATGGCAATATTGGTCGACCGATCTGCTAGCACCACCTCGACTTGATCTCCCTGCCATTGTATCAAACATTGATGCATCGTTGAGGGCACACAATAGTTTGCGTGAATCCAGTCCCTACCGAGAAGCAAACTATACGACCCCTTTCCGTTGATGACGAAAAACGTGGTGGGTAATGTCTTATTCCCTACTGTCAACTCCACGTTCAATACACCTTTCGCTTCTGATGAATTCCCACCGAAGTCCTTTAGCACCATATTTGTCTTGATCAGTCTTCAGCAGTCTTCCCCAATTTTCGGAATGTGGCATGAGGCATGAGATTAACTGCTGCTCCCCCATCAACCAGCATCTTTGCCATCGGCTTCCCATTCACATAGCCCTTGATGTATAATGGTTTTAGGTGCCGATGCTTTGACTCCTCAGGCTTGTCAAATATAGCCTGATCGGGTTGTAACGTCAGCTGAGCAAAAATCTCCTCATTGCCTTCTTCATCTGATGAAAGTGCTCTATACTCCCGAGGTAAAAAGAACACCATATTTGCTGGGGCCGATTGATCAGGTTCATCATCTTTTCTCTTCACGCGCCAAACCTGTTTAGTTTTCTTGTGACGATGATCGGCCTCTACCTGATCTTGACTCTGTTCTTCCTGTTGCTCTCGGTGTCGTAGACGCTGGGCCCTTCTCTTTTGATTTTTCGTGAATATCCCACTAGGGCACCATTAAGGATTCTGGACTTGTTTCTCATGTACTTCCTCTTCTTCCTCTTCAAAGAACTCTTCATGGATCGGCCCTAATCGGCTATGAACCGATGCCCTTTTTTCAAGCAACCGATCCTGTGAAAACCCCTGCTGGCGATCATGCCGATCCCCTGTATAGCTGCACTCAGGGCAATTTTCAGCTGATGGTAGTCTCATTCCTTGATCCCAGCAGAACGAAAAAACGGACAGTCCCAATGCGGATTATATCTTTCTGACACATCCCTCTGTTCCTCGTATCTTGAATATTTTTCTATCATGTCCGATGAAGTAATCCTTGACTTATATCTTTGACGTCTTGCTCCATCGGCCTGATCTCTTGACGATGATCCCGCATATACCATATTTATGGGAAACGGGTGCCCATCAATCTTCATCGGCTTTTTATCTTCGAACTTGATTCTTCCCTGCTCGACAGCCGATTGAATTTGTTGCCGAAAAACTTTGCACTCGTTGGTATGATGTGATATAGTATTGTGCCACTTGCAATACCTTTTCTTCTTTAGTTCTTCAGCTGATGGAATCACGTGATTTGGCGCAATTGTATTGCTCTCTTGTAACAGCAAGTCAAAGATTTATACCCTTACTAATATCAAAATCATACCACTCCTCCTTGCCAATATCCTTGACCCATGGGCACATACTATCTCTTGTTCCTGGTCCACTCCCCAACCAACTTCAGCCCGGATCCTCATCGTCTGAGTCGATGAGTAAACTTGTACTGGGCAACTCGTCTTTGAAATTTATCCTTCTTCGCTGTTCCTGGAAATCGGCTTTCATGAGCCGATACGCTCTGCACCAGATGGCAAGGATTCGAACTCTTGAGATGAAAACTCTCTTGATCGCGCCAAGGAGTCCCTGGAACGCCAAATCGGCCAGTTGCCCATCACTCAGTTTCAGACTGTACATCTGTTTTTAACCTCTCGCAATCGCTGAATATATTCTGGTACTGTTTTCATCTGGTCGTTGCATACGATGTCAATGTCAGTCTATCTATGGGATCCCAAAAAGAAGATAGTGTGACTGTTTTTCCAGATCAGCCCCCCAGACGAATTCGGTGGAAGTGAAGAGAAAACATGGCGAAGCGATCCGATAAGGACAAAGGGAAAAAACTTAGGCTTCTTCAGCCGATGCCTTCCGCACTGTGCCAGGACTCGGCTTAACATGTTTCATTGTAGCTGTATTATCTTGCCTGGAGAACTTTAAAATAATCCGGGACTCTGTAATCGGTGTTGGTACGGGACCTTTTTTTATCACGCATTTAGAGCATTGCTATGTGACTCGGCGTTCGGGTTGAAAAAACACTGCGAACGTATCAATGTGCTATTCAGCGGTGCTCATACTC